>PVKM010008201.1:0-39553 GCA_004027735.1 Carollia perspicillata
GCTCTAGAAATGTCACAGTTCACACCCATTCAATAGATGTTTTCTGAGCAACAGCTACATGCCAGATCATAATCCCATCCCCAATGGTACTAATATGAATCAAACCCAGTTGCCAACTTCACAGTTCATGCTTGAGTAGGGCACAGACAAAGAAATGACATCATAGTTCCAGGAAAGAAATAGTCACCCAGACATGACTGGTAGTACAGGGGGTGGCTCAAGCTGCCCAAAATCATTGTCAAAACCAGACAATGACACGAGAAACCACTTATTAACTCAGAATGAGAAATGTGATTTCCAACATGACCAACAGCCTTGTGTTGGCTGGTCAGTGTATTCTCTCCCTACAGAAAAGCCTCTATCTGAACCCAAATTTTTCTCAGAAGGATAATCCATCAGCTTAGGCTTGGAGCATAAGGAAGAAACTAGACTACTGCCACTGAGAAATCAGACCTGCTCAGGCATTGAGAATGTTCAGTTCAACTGAGACACCCTCTTCCTTATAGCAGATGGAAATACTCAGGCAGGGTGGGTCATTCTTCAGTTGATTGTGTTGTTACCTATCTGGCAGAGACTTCCTTAGTTACAATGCAGCCCTGAGAATACACTTGGCCCATCTCTAAGGCTTCCCCAGCATCAGAGCCCCACGGGCCACTTGTGAAGAGGTTAACCTCAGTCAGTTGAAGTTAGGTTCCTAGAGATCAGCCTTGGAGGCCACACTCTTCTAGGCATGGAGCCCTGACAAACTGAACTCAGAGCATACAGATCTTCTTTCCAAAACTGGGGACCCCAACCCTATTGCTGAAATTTTATTTTGCTAAAATTCAAGGAAACTCCAAATGCATTGCATTCATCAAGAAATAGATATCTTGGAGCATTTGGTAATATTCCTTCTTTTCCCAACTCTAATGTTACAAAATTCCAGAGTTGATCAAATCAAAAGATCTGTTAGAGACCCTCTTTGTTACACAAAAATCCCAGAATGTGCACCAGCACAGAGAACTGGACAGAGATGGGCTGGGCAGCAGGGGAGCTAGAAATTATGAAGCAAACTGACTTGGAAGTCAGTAAACCTGGATTTGAATCTTAACAACATTGCTTATTAATTATGTGATCTTCACAAATCGAGTCATTCCTTCTAAGCTTCACATTCCTCATCTATAAAATGATGGTAACAAAGGTTAATGATGATGTATTTACTTCTTAGAGTCATTGTGGGTCTTAACAATGGAATAACCAGTGTCTGGAATATAACAAACGTTCATTACTGCTGGTTGTCATTGCTCTGAACAATAATGATGATAGCAATGTAAACCTGGAAAGAGCAGTCGCTTTTGAAAAAAGCCAGTTCCCAAGTCCTCTGTACAATTTTGCTCAGTGTAGAACCAGAGTCACCAAAGACTTTAAAGTAAAAGAACTTGTCTGCATAGATCTGGAGGATCAGCTTCTTTACAGCAGACTGAGCAAAGTCTGTGACAGTACTGAGTCACCTGGGGAAACTGCAGGAGGAAGAGAGAGGCAAGAAGAGGAGAGAGAGAATAAGCATCATTCATGCACTCAACAGCTAAGATAAATTAAACGGATCCTGCTTAAAGTCCATCTGGATAGAAAAAGACATTGGCTCAAACAATCTGAGATAGAAAGAGCTCAGTGATGATGGGATGATGGGGAGAGTCCTAGAGCTGCCATGGATCAGGAAGCAAGAACGCAATTCCAGCTTTAGAAGCAGAAATCAAGGAGGGCTTTAGGGGGTAGAACTCAGTAGACAAGCTGTATTTTGTTTAGTCTTTATGCTCCTGTATGAAAAATACTCTCTTCATTCCATGACTCTTTCTTGCTTTAGTATTCACTGGACCATTCTCATCACCTTGTTTTCGCCCCAAGATGTGTTTTGATACCAACTGGGTTCAAGGAACTTAACATATCTTATGAGCACTCACTTGGTTTGCCCACCAGTAACCACACTCTGCATTGACTTAGCCACTAACCCCTCTGCCCAAAAGCTCCATATTCTTTCTTGGGTCAGGAGGGCTGGACAACCTCCAGTTCAAGTGGACTCATCTAAGACTTTGGGGTTACCCTTCCCTGATATTGAATTTTTTTTTGTTATTTTGCTTTAGGTACATGGCTTCCAAATAGCAAATAAACAACTTTTGCTTTATGTCCAATTTGAAAGTATCTATAATAGTTGAAATCTTGACTCTAGGAACCTTGTGTTAAGATAGCTCAGTCCTCCCCTTTTTGCCCTTGAAAAGGCAAAACACATATGGCACACTCCAACTAGAGTGTGATAAAGGAGCTCTTTTCAAAAAAGTAGGCAGCCCAAATGGGTGAAACACACAAGAGGACTGCCAGAGTCAGAAGCTGTGCCCATCTGTGGGGGAGGATGCAGTAGGAGGACCTTCCAATCAGAGCTGTGGCCTTCAGAGGCAGGCAAGGCACTACCAACCATGGTTGAGTGGATAGGAATCTGGGGGCACAAGTATAGCAACATCACTCTCCTCCCACTCCAGGCTCCTGCCAGAAATGAGAGGTCAGGGCAGCCCTTTGCTGCAGTCCATCAAAGTCAGCCAGCTGGGGCCCAGAGGATCACAGCTGGAGAGTTTCTGGATAGCAAAGACAGAACACAGAACACCCCCCTTCACTAGAGTAATTTTTTATTAAAGCATTCTTTATTGTTATTCTATTACAGTTGTCCCAGTGTTTCCCCCTTTGCCCTCCTCTGCCCACCCCCATGTTGTCCATGTCCATGGCTCATTCTCACATGTTCTTTGTTTACTCCCTTCTCCTTCCTACCATTGTCTCCCCCTGCTCCAGTTGCTAATGTGTTTGACATTATTCTGCCCTCTTACAAAATTTCCCATTTATTATGCAATGTCATACTTTGCATAACTTCTTAAGAAAATGAATTGGCTTCACCCTGACCAGTGTGGCTAAGGGGGTCTTGCAAAGCAAAAGGTCGCCAGTTCAATTCCCAATCAGAGCACAAGACTGGGCTGTGGGTTCATTCCCCAGTCAGGCCTCGAACAAGAGGCAACTGATTGATGTTTCTATCTCACATCCATGTTTCTCTCCCTCTCATTCTCCGTCCTTTCCTCTCTCTCTAAAAATAAATTTTAAAAATATTTTTTAAAACATTAATGGCTTGTCTGGCCTGATCCTGCAGGATTTGGAAGGACCTGAATGTTGCATGTATCTAAAGCCCATGAGATAATAATTAAAAATAAAAAACAGACACAGAAGAACAAATATTACATCATAGTATTTACATGATGAATCTAAAATAGACAAACTCATAGAAATAGAGTTGAATGGTGGTTGCCAGGGGCTGGGGGAAGGGGAAATAAGGAGGGATTGTCAAAGGGCAGGAAGTTTCAGCTATGCAAGATGACTGAGTCTCTTGTACAGCCTAGTGGCTGCGGTTAACAATACTGGATTGCATACTTAACAACTAGCTAAGAGGATAGATTTTTATGTTAAGTGATTTTATCATGCAAAACCATAGCAATAAAATAAATAGGAGGCCGGGAGGAAACTTTAGGATGTGATAGATAGGTTTATATCATAGATGATGGTGATGGTTTCGGAGGTGTCTACTCACCTACAAACTCATTAGGTTGTAGATATTAGTTATATACAGTATGTTAAAAATGTTTTAAACAATAAAGACAGAGAGAGGAGGAATGAGGCCAAGTCCCAGAGCAGTGGGGGATGCTGAGCGAGGTGGGTGGTGGGATGTTCAAGCAGGAATTTGCAGCCCCATTTCTTCCACTGATTAACCATAGATCTCAGCACCCCACTTCTCTGACCGTGTCCAGTTCCCATCCTTGATCCACACAGCGCCCAGCAGCGCCCACCAGCCCTGGGTCCTGGCCAAGCTCTTGAGTCACTTTAACTGGACTTGGGTGGGCCTGGTGGGTTCCGATAATGGCCACCATAGTGGTTGGAACAGCTGCTGCAGCTGGAGATGGGGTGCATGGTCAGCTGCTTCTCAAGGAAAATCAGCAGCCTAGGTGACAGCATCATCATCATGGTCAGTGTCCTCGCCTCTAGCCCTGCTGCCACAGTGGTCATCTGTGCTGTTACCACCATCACTTCAGGCTCCTGGCTGAAGTCCTTTGGGAGAACAATCTGATCAGAAGGCCATGGATCCTCTCTGCCTCCTTCTTCTGTACCCTCTCAGTGCTGGGACCCAAGGCCCTGGACTTGCTGAATGGCAGCTTGAACCTGGCCATATGCTCGGGAATAATGCCTGGCCTCACGGACTTCCTGTTGGCTCTATGCCTGCCATGTACCCAGGCAACAGTCTGATGAGGAAGCTGGGGGAGGCACGGCATGGAGGCAGGTGACCTGGACCAGAGGCTTCCACCCAGAGTGCCAGAGAAGGGGCTCAGAAGCACACAGAACTTGAGAATGTGACAGCTGTCCACCTGTCTGCTTTCAGACTTCCTGATCTGACCATCATTTGCCAAGCCTACCTGGCAGCCAAGGCGCTGCTGACCACCTTTCACAACCTGGTGTCCTGCTCCCCAGGCCAGGGGCCGTTCCTGGGAAGCACCTACCTGCACCAAGGCACAGAATGCCAGGCCTTGGCAGGTGAGTGGCCAAAATCTCCTGCCCAGTCCTTGTCCATCCCAGCTTGCTGTAAGCCCCAGACTAGCAGAAAGGCAGTGTGGTCTATGACAGTTGTGCTTGAATTTAGAGCCGAAGGGACTTGGACTACAATCCCTTATTATTAACAATATCAGGGTCTAGATCTAGAAAACAGAATGGGCTTCCACAGACAATGAGAGTCGATTGTAAAATTTTCAGAAATTATACAAATTGTTTGTAAACCACAGGAATCAGCAAACACTAAAAATCCTGGCTTTTTTCTCCAGAGAGCCAGGTGTTAAACATTTGGTAGCATGCCACTGCAAATATCTGAACAAAGTTACAGAAACAAAGTCAGAGCACAAGAAAAAAATTTTTAAATATTAAAGGAATGTCTTCACATGAGGCACAACTTCTTTAACATGAGTTTTAGGTAATTTTATCAGTATTTATGTAGTGAGACTTCTTAAAAGCTGTAAAAGTAATGCACCTCTTAAGTGTTACTTTATGCCAAGTAATGTTTCAATCATTTTATATGTATTAATACAATTCATCTTTATTTATGAAGATACATAAACAAAGGAGATACATACAAGCCAGGTGTCATTTTCACAGATGAGAAAACTGGGAGGTAGAGCAACATATCCAAGGTCACTGAGCTTGTTCAAGGTAAAGTCAGGAATCACAGCAGGCAACCTGGCTCCAGGGTTGGGGCCCTGGGCCACTCTCCCTACTGCCTCTCAGTGCTGAAGAATTCCAGGAATCTTTCAGGGTTTTAGACCTAGCCCTGCCCGCAGCCCAGCAATTTGCTCAAACTCCCTCCTATAGTCTTACTGGGATTCCAGGGCCTCATTCAGCAAATGTGTGTTTATGCCACAAATACTTAGTAAGCAATTTTCATGCACATTGGAGTGATGAAGGATATAGAAATGTGAAAAAAGTATGTTGACCCTCAAGGTATCAAGTTCGAACAAGTAAAACTCAAGTTCGAACAAGTAAAAAATAATCATACACACCAGGTATTGGAGGCTATGGCAGGAAAAGGAGTGGGGAAATGATACAGTTGGTTCGAAGCTGGAATAGACTCAGAAGAAAACACTAGCAGAAATGGTTGGAAAAGCAAGTAGAAGTTCTTTTAGAAATAACCTCAAAGATCTTCTTAAAAAGTTCCGGGTTTCTAAAAAGACCACAACCCCTTTTCCTAATCACAGAATCAAAGGCAACTCCATCTTATTACAAAGGCATTCAGAGATGCAGATGTACCCACCCCAACGTCCCTGGTGGGCCTCTGAAGGCACTCTGTTTGCCCTCCCTTTTCTGCTCCTGAACTCTTCCCAGAAAAGAGTGATAACAGGACTTCGATAGTCACATTATCTGAGGTTCTCTCTGCTGTAAAAAGTTGGAGATACATTGAAACACTCATTCTCCTCCATCAATAGCTTCTTTCAATCAGAAACACTCTCTATCAAGCACGCTACTGAGTTGAATGAGGTTTTTCCTTGAAGGCAGGACTGGGCTTTTGTATCCAAGCTAGCAATCATACCTGGCGCAGAGAGAATGCTAAGTAATTTGTATGGAAGATTGGATAGATGAAAATAACCACTTCACTATCTGCCACAGATTAACACAATCTTGGGAGCTGTTGTACCCCTGACCAGCTCCCTTCACCTCTCGTTCCTGTCTCAGGTGCTCCATTACACCCAGAAGGTTCACTTCACCACCAGAGCCCAGGGAGAGGTTTTCTTCAATAAAGATGGGGAGATGCTGGCAACAGTTGACATTAAAAACATCTGCATCCTCCCAGACCAGAAAGAAGAGACAGAGATTGTTGGGCCTTTGACTTCGGAGCAACTCCTGGAAAAGAGGTGCTGATGAATGACAAAGCCATTATCTAGACAGAAGGACCCTTAAAGGTGAGAGCTCCCTAAGGGCCAAGCCCACATAGCACCTCCAGCCCCCAAGCTCCCAGCAGTATTTGTCACGTTGAACTGACTTACGGTAGTTGGACAAAGGGGGAGCAGGGTGGATTATTGGTTTACACAACTCTGAGCTGGTTCAGCAAATAAAAACCTTACAAAACCACTCCCTGGCTCCCCAAACAAAGGAGCTTGAAAAGACCAAGGTAATTAATGAACAAATGAGAAAGTAGATTATAAATAATTGCTAATTGGAATTTATCCTGAGATAGCTAGGATATCCATCTGGAGTTTGTACTGTCTTAGCCTTGCAGTCTTAGGTCAAAAAATAGACAACTGATGCCAAGTCTTTTTACATAATAGAAAATGAGCCATGTGACCCCCCTCAGACATTTCCCAGACCCCTAAGCATCTGAGGTCACCAGCTAGGGAATTTCTAATTTAAGTGTGAGTGCACCTCAGCTATCATACCATACCTCCTGCATTTTTCTCCACTTTATCTAGGTATGATTAAGTACTCCTTTCTTCAATTGTGTAGAGGCTAAGAAAATTACTATAGTGGGCATAGTATGTTTTTTCTCCATCCTCAGGGATGTCAAACTGGTTCCCTCTGGTCTCACCTTAGTCTGACATGTCTTTTTATTTCCATAACTATCACACCTCAGTGTCCAAATTCCCCCACCCTAGAGAAGGAAACAAGGTGGCTGATGAGCAAGGGGACTGAGTAGAGTTCCAGGAAGGAATGAGCATTGTTGTTCCACAGATACAGGGCTGGCCCTTGGCTATTGGGGTCATCACTCAGTACTGGTTCAATCATTTCTCCTTCCACAGAGCACAGAATTCTTTTATCTTTCCAGAAAATTTATTCTCTTAAAAAATAAAATAAAATGTAGTTTTTCATTTTATGAAACTCTCTTTCATGGTGACTCGGAGGTGGTCCACTGCTGCAGGAAGAAGCTAAACATCCCTTTCCAAGCAGCCACTGGCTGCCAGAAAGTCATTGAGGTCAACAATGAATGCAAACTTCGTATCTTTTATGAGAAGTGTATGGCCACAGAAGTTAATGATGATGCTATGGGTGAAGAATGTAACGGTTATGTGGTTTGATTCACTGGTGGAAACAACAACCAAGGTTTCCACAGGAAGCAGGGTGTCTTTACCCATGGCTGTGTCTGCCTGCTACGAATAAGGGGTGTCCCTGTTATAGACCCAGGAGGACTGGAGAAAGCACAAATCTGTTCGCAGTTCCATGGTGGATGCCAGTCTCACTGTTCTCAACCTGGTCATTGTAAAAAAAGGGGGTTAGGGAGAACAATATTCCTGGTCTCACTGATATCATTGTGCCTTGCTGCCTGGGGCCCTAAAGAGCTAGCAGAATCTACAAACTTTGCAATCTCTCTAAGAAGATGACATATGCCACTGTGTTGTGGGAAAGCCCCTAAACAAAGAAGATAAGAAACACAGCACCCAAGATTCAGCATCTTGTTACTCCACACTTCCTGAAACACAAACCTTGGTGTATTGCTCTGAAAAGAAAAAAGAAAAAGCACACTAAAAAAAATAAGGAAGAGGCTGCAGAATATGCTAAACTTTTGGCTAAGAGAATGAAGGAGGCCAAAGAAAAATGTCAGAAACAGGTTGCCAAGAGACATGGGGTGTCCTCTCTTAGAGCTTCTAACACTAAGTCTGAGTTCAGTTGAAAATGAGATTTTCTAAGAGTAACAAATAAATAAGAAGAGACATTTTAAAAATGCACTGTATCACAAAAATAAAAAGAAAGAAAAGAAAATTTATTCTCCAAACATGTTCTCAATTCTCAGCTATTCTCAACTCAGAGTGATTTTGCCTCCTAGGAACATTGGCAATGTCTGGAGACATTTTTGGTTGCCACAACTTGGGGGGATGCTACTGGCAAGCAGTGGATAGAGGCCAAGGTTGCTGCTAAACTTCCTATGATGCACAGGACAGCCTCCGTAACAATTATTCAGTGCCTAATGTCAGTAGGCTAAGGGTTGAGAAATCGTAGGCCAGTGGCTTAGTGGCCATTTGCAGTCAATTTTTCTGATTCACTGTTGGTGACTCAGTTCTGTTTGGAAAAATGAGTCCTGGGAAATAACAACAAAGAGACTTGGTGAACCCAGAGTGGGAGACAAACTCCCCCTACTATTCAGAACATCATTCTACCTCACTAGCACTTACTGTGGGCTCACAATGTCCCAAGCACTGTGCTAGGGGCTTCACTTGCATCGTCTCCTTTAGTCTTCAGACAGTCTTCCAACTAGATATTATTACTACCCCATTTTATTGAAGAGAAATCTGAGGCTGAGACATGTTAAACCCCAAGTCACCCAGCCCATAAATGGCAGAACCAGAATTGCAATCAGTAACCAGGGTCCAGCCCTCTGTCTATGGATCATTGATGCTCATATCTTTCTTCTTCTCAAGATTTTTTGCCACCCTCACACCCCCAGATAGTGAAATGCTAAGAGCTTATTTATACTATTTATTTCCCAAAAGCCCTGCGTAGCACCTGATACATGGAATACATTGATAACTATGTGAGCAAGAAAGGAAGAAAAACAAAAGAGGAAAAAGGAAGGAGAGGAAAAAGATAAAGAGGGTTTTATTTTTAAAAAAAGGTTTGGAGAGAAAGGAAGAAGGAAGGGGTGTGTTGGGAAGTGAGGATGCTGCTGCTAATTCCCCTAAGACCTGACTGAACAGACCTCACTCAGGCTCCCCTTCAGTCTTCATGGCTCTCTCTCCTCCCATGTGCAGGTCCCTTCTTTGATCTGCCGTGAAAAATGTCCTGTGGGAACCAGTAAGCCAACCCTACCTGAGAAGCCAAACTGTTGTTATAAATGCCTTCCCTGCCCCAGTGGAGAAATTGCC
Source organism: Carollia perspicillata (assembly GCA_004027735.1). Lineage (NCBI taxonomy): Eukaryota > Metazoa > Chordata > Mammalia > Chiroptera > Phyllostomidae > Carollia > Carollia perspicillata. The sequence goes on from PVKM010008201.1 coordinate 9,399, forward strand.
AGGATGCCAGGTAAAGAGAGAGGCGCCCCTTGACCACAGGGTGGCCAGGTAGCAGCCAGGGTAGGCTTCAGATGATGGCTCAGCTGATATTCACTTCAAAGGAAGATTCCTTTAAGGGGAAAGAAAAATCCAGGGAAGAGGAAATCAAAAAGATGATATCAATGTGACCTTCCCACATGCTGCATGAAAGGCTAATGCAGTCATTCATCAACTATGAGTTTGTCCAAATCCTGTGCCTAGTTTAGTGTCTGAAACATGGGAGGCATTTCATAAATATTGGTGAGAAATTCCTCCAATGACCGAACATATATTTTACTAAGATGTCATTCATTCAACAGATATCAATGGCACCTACTATCCCCAGCCACTGTGCTGGGTAAAGAGTAGAAACAACAAATAAGGCCCATCCCCTGGACCACAGAGCTCATGATATCTTAAAGGAGAATGATCATTATACAATGAAGAAACAAGGCTACAAAGTAAAATCAATTGCTTTAATAAAAGCTCAGGCACTCAGCCATGGGAGAACAGAGAAATAATTAATTCTAATGAAGAGTATTTAAGGAGTCTTCACTGGAGGAGGTGGCATGTGGTATAGGCCTTGAACAAGTGTGGTTTCAAAGGCAATAAAGCATGATAAGACTAGGCCAGGCCAAGGAGTAAGTTAGTAAAAGCTCAAGGCATGAAAGCAATAAGGAGCTGAGACTGGCTGGCTTCAGTGTAGCCTGTGATGGGAGATATAGGAAGTAGGTGGCCAATCACAGAGGCCCTCACTTGCCAGACTAAGGAACACGGACTCTATTCTGTAGGGAATGTGGAGCCACTGAATTACTTACGTAAAGAAGCAGTGTGTGTTCCAGTATGTGTTTCAGTATGTGTTTGGGGAGATTAATAGCTGATGGCTGTACTGGAAGGGGAAGAGATTGAATCGAAAAGACCAAGTTCAGAATCCAGGTAATTGTTGAAGCCTAGGTTTGGACAAGACCTCTTTTCAAACTGAAAACTCTCAGTGGGGTAAAAATGGGGACTTTGAGGATACTTTTTGCCCATTTCAAGAGAAGGCACTGCTGAATGAAGCTGAGGAGGAGCCATCAGATACTAAAGGGAGGATGAGAATAAATAAGAAATCCTTGGACTTGGAGATTGGAAAGACATGGAATCACAGTATCTAGGAACATAGAGCTATAAACAAACTGAGGGAAAAGGTTAAATGAAAATATATAACTGATCCAGAACTCCACTCACAAAGGTTGTCCTTAAAATCACTGTGGAGCCCAGACTGCCACAGCTCAGGTGGTCAGGCATCATCCCACAAAGCTAAAGGTCACAGGTTCAATTCCCAGTCAGGACTCATGCCTGGGTTGTGGGTTAGGTCCCCAGTTGGGGAGCATACAAGATGCAATCAATCGATGCTTCTCTCTCACATTGATGTTTCTCTCCTCTTTCTCTCTCTCTTTCTCTCTCTCTAAAAATAAATAAATAAAATCTTTAAAATCACTATAGAAAGTGAAATTCTGATAAGTTCTGTCAAAAGGACTGATTTAGAAAAGGTTGGCTCTGTAACAAAAGAGAGTCTATGTACCTAGTAAGCACCCCATAAATACCCCTTAAATTAAGTAGGCTGATGAATGAATAAATATGTAAATAAATTAGCTGTGACTACACACCATGACATTACCACAATAGCTGTCCAATTCAATGGGATGACGCCTAGACAGGAGTTAGAGTTTGCATAGATTGCTGGGTGAGTGTTATTTCACTACAGTCTGATGCATGATAAGCAGCTGCTGTCAGGATCTCTGCCATCTGTGACTTTGGCCCTGAATCTGAGGACATCAGGAAATCTGGAAGGCCCATAATAACTGGACTGAAATACACTGAACTTGCTTGAAAAGCCATCACAAGTCATAACTACTTGACCATGGGAAAGTTTCCAGAAGCTTCCTTACTCCGTTCTCTGACCCAGTTTCTTTTCTCCCTTCATATAGTGCTGCTTGGGAGACATGGCCTGAGGATCAGTGTCCCAATATGGAGAAGAGTCAGTGCATCCCCAAAGCCCTTGTCTTCTTGTCTTACCACGAGCCCCTTGGCACAGTGTTGGCTGTGTGCACACACCTGCTCTTCCTCCTCGCCCTGGCCACTTTAGGCATCTTCATTCAGCACCACCACACCCCCATCATCCGAGCCAATAACTGCCAGCTCAGCTACCTTCTGCTGTGCTCCTTGGCCCTCTGTTTCCTCTGTCCCATCATAATCATTGGCCACCTTGGGCCTCTCACCTATGCTGTGTACCAGGCAGTTTTTGGGGTCACCTTCACAACTTGTGTGCCCACTGTGTTGGCTAAGACCATCATGGTGGTGGCAGCCTTCCATGCCATCACACCACACCACATGCCCAGGTTAGGAAGTATGTGGGGCCAGTTCTCCCTAGCACCATCTCCATCATCTGTTCCCTAGTCCAAGCAACCTTGTGTGCTGTCTGGGTGACCAGATAGCCCCACGACCTGTGATCGCTACAGGGCCTGGGTCCATGGCCACTGTAAAGTATGATGAGGGCCACTGTAAAATATGATGGAGCTGTTCTACGCTATGCTAGGTTAACCAGGTTTGCTTAGCCTGGTCTGCTTCCTGGTGGTCTTCCCTGTCTGCTGGCTGCCTGACACCTTCAGTGACACAAAGCAAATCACTCTTAGCATGTTGGTCTGCTTCTGGGTCTAGGTGTCCTTCATCCCTGCCCACATGAGTGCCCCAGGCAAAGACACAGTGGCTGTGGAGGTTTTTGCCATCTTGGCCTCAGGAGCAGGCCTCATGTCCTGCCTCTTCTTTCCCCAATGCCACATCTTCCTTCTCCACCCTGAAAAGAACACAAAAGAACAAATGCTTGGCAGGCATAACCTCGAGTGAGAGTATCCTAAGTGGATCGCAGTGAGTGCCACCTTTCCAAGGATGCTTTCCTTAAGCTGCTACCAGGAAAACACTCCTTCCTCTGAGCCCCATCTCACTGGTCTGGACCCTTCCTAGTCACTTAACTGCATCTATTTTGTATTTCATTTTTTCAGAGGGAGATGAGACATGCTTGCAAATAATATTGTTCTTGATGGAAACTTCTGGTCTAATTTATCCTGTGGTCCCTTAGCAGCCAGCCAGTGCCTGGTGCAGAGTCTAAGACCAAATAGTTGTTTGATGATAAATTAACTCACACAAAGTTAGCTTTGGGAAAGATCTCCAAGAGGAAGCAGTGCAGTACAGTGGTTGAGGGAGTCAAGCAGAGCTGGTGGAAATATTCTGGGCTTTTCCACGTTGTAGTATGAACTTGGGCATGCTGTTTAACCTTTTCAAGCCTCAGTTTCCCCCAAAGTAAAATGAAACAAAGCCTTCTAATGCAGGTTATTGCGATGATGAAATGAGAAAACGTGTGGGTGTGCTCAGCACATATTAAACACTCAGAAGGTAGGTATTTAAAACCATCCTTTTAGAGATAAAGAAACTGATGCCAAGAATGGGGACCACTGTACCCAGGGCATCATTGTGCAGATGTTAAGAGTCACAGGAATAAGGTTCAAGCCCTAGCTCTTTTACTTAGCTATGTGACTTTGGGAAAGCTACTTAATTTGTCTTTGCCTTAGTTTCCTCACTAAGAGAATAATAGCACCAACTTTGTGGAGTTATCAGTGAGGAATAAATGAGTTAATATTTATAAAGCATTATAAGGCTTTTAGAATAGTACCTGGAACAATAGAGTTAAACAAGTACTTTAAAATAATTCAATAAAATTATACATAGCGAACTTGTACCTCTTGATTTATTTCTGGATCACTAAAACTTTTATGAAAACTTTGCTTCAAGGTAGGTCCTGGGATGGGAACTTCACACAGGCTAACATGTAGTCCTTACAAGCAAAGAGCTTATGATTTTACACTTCCACCCCAACCTGATTGGTTGGAGTAAACTAAATATGTCTATTGTAAAACTCTTGTATAAGAAGTAAATAACTTAACCTGCTCTGGTTAGCTTCTTGTCTTTGGTTATATGAGTATGGGTGATGGTCACAGACCCAGCTGAGCAACCACTAGAACAAAGTTGGCTCTGAATGAAGTCTCTCCACTAACAAGAGAGTGTGAGGATGTCGGTGATGCCCACAAATACGGAGCATCAATTAGTGAAGTGATAGTGTTCCTGGATTACTCTCTGGGAAGGGACAGAGCTGAACGATGTTATACAAACTGTCTCAAGACATCAAGGCATCCACATTTTGAGTATTGAGATCCACCTTAAGTTCATGCCAAAGGAAGTTTAAAATATTCCTACCATGTGTCCACACTTCTGTTTCTATTTCATTCATCATTTTATTTTTTCATTAGATTGCACATGTAGGTGAAACCATACAGTATGTAACAGACTGATGGCTGTCAGAGGGAAGGGGGAGGCTTGATGAAAGAAGGTGAAGGGATTAGCCAAAGAACACATATGCATAACTCATAGACACAGACAACAGTCTAGTGATGGCCAGAGGGAAGGGGATAGGGGATGGCTGGTGGTAGGCAAAGAGGGGGGCAGATGGGATCATCTGTAATAGTGTCAACAGAAAATTAATTTTAAAAATTAAAAATAATAAAAATAAAACCATCAACCTGAAAAACTGAAATGCTCCTACCTTTCCATGGCTGGCCAATAAGGTCATTTAGACCAATGACAGTGAAGCCAAAAAACAAGGAGACCGATTTTTTTTGAAGACTCATTTTAGAGAAAAAGATAGTTATGGCATCCATAAGCAAAGGCAAAATTTCTACAAATGTGCCTTAGAAATCAACTGCTGAGCAGCTGGCATGTGAAAATTGAAAGGAAAGTGACTAACCAAAAACTACAAACCCTGACAAAAGGAATGGGAAGCCAAGTGCAGGTGCAAAAGATAAAAAGAATATGGCACCACAGAGGGAGGTGCAGATGGGCCACAGTGATGAAGACCTACATCAAAGCCTTTGATGATGTTACATAATGGTAAACAGCAAACTGTAGAGTTCTGATTTCAGAGTGTACCTGCAAGAATTCTTGCCAAGTCCCAAGTCAAAGGACTTTCTCCAAGATAGTAACCAGGTAATTCCTAACAATGAAGTCAATATCCTGATACTCAGAATGGGTAAAGCAAGATAAGCAGCACTCCTTTCAGAATTCTATCTTAATTAGTCTTGTTTCTCTTGGGAATCACTCCTTGTGACATTCTCTGGGTACCAGTGAAGTAGTGTCTCCATTAAGCTAGCACTTCCCATGACTCTGTTTCAATGTATGAATAAATATTTCCCCAAAGAAGGAATCATATCCTCAGAAATTACCTATCTATAAAAATATATATTTTTCCCTGATGTGATTTCATAATTTATCTTCATTAGCAGTGGCTTTTAAAACTTTAGTAGTCCATAGGTAATATAGTTGATAATGTTGCAATGACTATGAATGGTGCCAGGTGAGTGCTGGGAATATCAGGGTAGACACTGTGTGTTGCATACGATTGTTTGGCTACAATTCTGTACACCTGAGACCAATACAAAGTGAAGTTGAAGGTGAAATATAATTTTTAAAAGACTTTAGCTGCCAATACCTACACATTTCCTGTACCTCAGGTTCTAGTAGCTATGTCTGTTTTTTAAGGGATTGATAATTTTATAATGTAAATAATCATAAAAAGACCTTTTTTTTCAGTTTAGTTCTTTATATCCGATTTTATTAAAGCAAGACCCTTTCACATGTAAAGCAACAGCCACTTTCACACATATAGAATCTTTTCTAAGAGTATGCCCCGGAGTGTTTACCATTTTATGTAATTTATCTCAAAGTATAGGTTTCTTCTTCAAGAAGCTCAAATTTGTAAACTTTACTGGTACTTCCACAGATTGGTTCTTAGAATAGTCCCCAAAATCCAGAAAAAAATGCTTCCTGTGTTTGAATTTGAATTCTTTCTCCTACCTTATATGATAATGATGTAACCCAGTGTGATGGTAAATTTTATGTCAACTTGACTGAGCTCACAGACACCCAGGCAGTTGGTAAAATATTATTCCTGGGTGTGTCTGTGAGGGGGATTCTGAAGGGATTAACATTTGAGTGAGTCAAGAAGATGGTGATCATCCAGACAGGGGAGCATTATCCAATCTATTGAGTGCCTGAGTTGAACCAAAAAGCTGAGAAAGAGTGAATTTGTCCTTTACTAGAGGTGGGACAGCCATCTTCTCCTTCCCTCAGACACTAGTGCTTCGGTTTCAGACTGAATTACTTACTTCTGGTTTTCTTGGTTCTCCAAGTTGCAGATGGCAAATCATAGGACTTCTCAGTCTCCATTACTGTGTGAACAAATTTATATAATAAATCTCCTATTATACATATGTATATGTATATATCTCTCTATATACATGTATGTATATATGCATGTGTGGGTATATCTATGTATATACATACACATCTATCTGGACAGAGGGGAGAAAGAGAGAGTGAGAGAGAGAGAGAGATAGGGACCCTATTGGTTCTGTTTCTCTGGAGAACTCTGACTCATGCATCCAGTATGTTTTACTTTCTTTCCATCAGTCAGAAACCTAAAAGTCAAATTTATTCTGTGTTCAAATCTACTCAGGTCAGTTGCCTCAAAGTATTTACTTCTTTTATTTCATTCAGATGAATTCTTATATTTGATCTTTGCACTGCAACTTGTCATCACCCAAAAGAATGTAAAGCACATTACTGAGATAATATTCAAAAAGTAAAATTGTTTTCATAACTTGTGATTGGTGCCTTCTTTGTTAACTATTAAAATTGCAATTGCTAAGATGCTGGGTTGGGGTGCAGGGTGCAGATACTGCGAAGCACCATCATGAAATCTGTTTGTTATTGGCCAGTTTAGAAACACTATCACAGAAAATCTGTTCTGCCCCCACCTCAGCACTTTCCCCTCTCATATACCACAGTTTCCTAAAACAAAGGATGATGGTAAATGTCTTCAGAAAAGAAAGTACCTACACACAGGGAACTACTTGAATTGTAATAGTCCTTTTTAAACCTTATTTCAAGGGAGCTGACATTGCCATAGAGAACCTCTTAAATCAATTTTCCAAGAACATGTGGCATAAGGGAGATGTGTTCTATATTTCAAATAAGAGAATGTAGCTACAAAGCAGATAAATGCATGGGTTACATGGAAAATCAGCTGTGATTCTGGGGACTTTGTGGTGCAAACTACTGGTTGTCTACCAAAATTTGTTCCACAATTTTTCCACAATAATCAGTTTTGGATAGGTATCTGGCAGCTTAGCTATGGAAGATATTTACGACCTTTGCAACTGGATGTGACCTATGCTAACTTCTAACCAAGAGGTGAGTGGTAATGATCATCACTGCATCTGGTGGAGAAACCTTAAGACAGTGTATGTCAGTGTATGTCAGTGTATGTCAGCCCCATGCTCCATCTTCCCCACCCACTGGAATCCAGTGTTGACCATGCAAATCACAAGAAGGCCCTAGCAAATGGAGGTTAGCAAATTATCTCTGTCATGACAACTCAACTCTGTCATTGTAGCACAAATGCAGAGACAATGTGTATGATGTGGCCGTGTTCTAATAAAACTATTTATGGACACTGACATTTTAATTTTATAAAATATTTATGTATCATGAACTATAATTCTACTTTTAATTGATTTTCCACCATTTTAAAGTACAAAAACCGTTCTTAGCTCAAACGTCATTAAAAACAAGGTTGAGATGCATTGGTCCCATGGGCCCACAAGATGGAGGAAGCTTGGATCCTTATATGCTGTTGAGCAGAGCCACCCACCAACTGAGAGCATTCACCTTTGATTCCAGCAGGAAACAGAAAAACCTCCTTTATTCGTAAAGCTGCATTATAGTTAGGTCTCTCCTGTTAGAGCAGATTAGCATTTTACTTTACTTAATACACAGTCCATAACTCCTGACTACCTAGGCCACTGCCCCATAGCATAGTCCTCACCACCCTCTTTCTAAACAGAAAGGGATCTGGACCTCACCTGCCCCATCACTGACCTTTCCAAGACTTGAGGGAAAATGCTCTGCTCAGAGCTTCCTTCACCTCCTTGTTTCGAAGACTATAAATGAGGGGATTGAGCATTGGCGTGACAATGGAGTAGAAGACAGACACCACCTTGTTGAAGTTGATGGAGGAGGCCACTTTTGTCCGGACATACATAAAGAAAAGAGTGCCGTAGAAGAGGCTCACCACAGTCAGGTGAGCTGCACAAGTGGAGAAGGCCTTCCTGCGCTCAGCTGCTGAACGGATATGCAGCAGCGTCCAGACGATATTGCCATAGGACACAGCAATTACCGCAGAGGAGGTCAGGAGCACAGCCAGAGAAACCAGGAAGTCAGCGGTCTCCTTCAGGGTGACATCTGAGCAGGACAAGGCTAGCAGAGGTGAAGCATCACAGAAGAAGTGGTCGATGACATTGGAGCCACAAAATGTCACCTGGGACATGAGGTAGATGGGCAACACAGGTGTGAGGAAGCCTGCCAGCCAACAAGCACCAGCCAGGCGGAGGCAGGTGCCCCAGGACACCAAGGCTCCATATCGGAGAGGCATACAAATGGCCACATAGCGGTCATAGGCCATGGCAGCCAGCAGGAAACATTCAGTTGCACCAAGGAAGGTGAAGATGAAGAGCTGGGAAAGGCAACCAGCATAGGAGATATTCTTGTCCCCATCTCCCCCAATAAAACCAGCCAGCATCTTGGGCACTGTGACTGAGGTATACCCAATTTCAAGGCAGGACAAGTGCCTCAAGAAGAAGTACATGGGTCTTCGTAGCCGATGGTCCAAACTCACCACCAGGATGATGGCCAGGTTCTCCACCAAGGTAATCAGGTACATGGTGAGGAAGAGTGTAAAGAGGAGAAAGCGTGCTTCATGCACCCCAGCAAAACCTAGCATGACAAACTCTGTTACATGGGTCAAGTTTGGGGTATATGACTGCATATTGGGATTGAGAGCTCAGGAGTCTCATAGTCCTACAGATAATAACAACTGAAGGAGAACCTGTGAGGATGTGGGACTGGAATACCTTCCACTTCAGAAGAGGAAGTGAAGTTAAGACACTATCCCTACCCTCAAAGAATTTATAGTCTTTTAGGACCACAAGAAAATAGACAATCTCAGTACAAAAATGAAAAGTTCTAGATAGCAATAAGACAGGATATTGTGGGAGGAAATAAAGAGGAAACTCGACCAGTTTTGAGGAATCAGAGAAATCTTCCTGGAGAAAGGGCTGTCTAAACTGGAACCTGAAAAATAAGTGTAAGTACTGAGATCAGGATAGTGAGGTAGAGATGACATAAGTATAAAGTCTCAGATGCCAGAGAGAACTTGCATATTTGAGAAACTTCCAGCAGTTCTAGTTTACCACAGAAGTTAGGAGGATGGCTTGCTAATCAAGCACACGTGACTTCAAATACAAAAAAAATAAAACCAACTAAAAAGGTGAAAATTTAAACTGGGTAGTCCCTCTAAATCATTTAGCATCATGTTTGGGGCAATGAATATTAGGGAAAATTGACATGTGGCTCTCCTGGGATAGAGCATGAAGGGAAGATTATGATTATTGTACTTGAGGAGTAGCCTGGGACCCCATGAAAAATAGTAACCAAGTTAAGAGAAGGGACGAAGCTTCAGCCTAAGCACAATAGAGAATAGACAGCCTTGAAGAGTTCTCAGCAAGGGAACAGAGCTATGCTTTCTGCCCTTTAGAAGGAACAAGGTGGGAGGCAGGAAGTTTTGGGAGGTTGTTGCAAGCAGAGCATGGAGTGCTGATGGTCAAGATCACTAGGCATGGACAGTGAGTCAAGCTATTAAGAGATAACCTCCGCAGGACTGAGTTTAAATGCAAGCTCCAACATCCGCTTAAAATGTGTGACCATGGGTGAATCACTAAATAATCTCATATTTTTAAAAATAGAAAATACAGTGAGGGGGGGAATGGGGGGAGGAAAATGCAGACAACTGCAATTGAATAACAATAAAGTAATTTTAAAAAATATATAATACAAAAAGAGATCCAAAAAGGTTAACTATCTTATTTTAGAATTCAATGAGAGAACATAATGTCCCCATTACTGTGGTAGATTTAAAACAAAGCCTAAAATTTTTTGACACTTTTCCCATGAAAAAGTGAGGTCTACAACCACTCTCCTGGAATCTGGGCTTTGTGACTGCTTGACAACAGAACGAGATGACAGTGACACTGTGCTGGCTTCCAGACCCAGGCCCTAAGAAACAGTTCACTTTTCCTGCTTCTTGGAACCCAGCCATCATGGTGGGAGGAAGTCCACGGAGCCCTCAGAAAGGCCTTGATGGAGTGGCTAAGGGTCACAGCCCTCAGCCCTGGCTGAGCGCCCACTGATAGCACCAACATGCCAGCCAGGTGAATGAGCCATCTGAGAAATAGGTCCTCCTGCCCCCTGTCGAGCTGGCCCAGCTAACACTGAGCCCTCCCCAAATTACAGATTTGTGAGCTAAATAAATGATTGTTGTTACTGTAAGCCACTAAGTTTTGGAGTGTCTGGTTAAGCATTATTAGATAACTAAAGCAAATACACGTACCAATCCTGTAACTTTGGGCAAATTATTCAACATCTCTGACTCTGTGGAGGAAAGGAAAGAATGTTTTGCCTACAGTCCAAAATGCCTAAACTGAAATTTGAATCCAAGTTTGTCAGAATCTAAAACCCTTGCTCTTTCCCAAAAAAAAGTATTAAGCAGGTTCCCTCTGGCTTCAACATTCCATGATTTCCTGGCAATAAAAGCATGCAGAGATACAAAGTCAGAAATGGAAAAGGTCAACAACTTCATATTCCTGTACGTGTCTCCACCGTGCCAAGCTGCAGGCCCCGACATCCCCCCAGTGAGCAGTCTAGAAACACTGGCTTCCTGGCCAAGTTAATTGCATTGCAGCCCCAGATGTTTCATGATTCTGTTGGTTCCAGGAAGCTTCAGGGCACAATCCCTGCACATTTCTCCCCTTAGCAATTTGGCTTACAACGTAGTAGCTGGGGAAGAATGCTCACTCTTCCGAGATGCCCTTCCCTGCAGAGACTCTCACGGCTGTAGAAGCCTGACTCAACACTGAGTTATAGACACAATAAGGTTCTCATAGTAAAGTTATCTGAAATGTTCATTTTTCTTCGTAGTCATTAAAAGCATGAGATACAGAGTCAAACAGACCTGGCGTCAAACCCTGGCTCTGCAATTTACTAGCTGGGCCGCCTCACCCATGAATTGCTACTGTTATTCCTAAATCTTACTTGTCCTTTCAGCTGTGACTCAAGTCGATTGTCCTGTCTTCACTAGGAAGACATTTTCTTCCCTCATTCCTCCAAATTTGTACACAGTTCAGGCCAACACATGACAGGCGTCTGCTCTGTACCAAGACACATGGTGATGCTGAGAGGCATCCTGGTACAGAGCATCTGGCCCTCAGCATCCAGAACGGGGCCTGGTACAGAGCTCGTGCCCCAGCATCCACCGTTGTACCTGGTACAGAGCAGGTACAGTATTGCCTCATAATCATTTCAGTTCTCTGATCTGTGACTTAAAGAGAGGGTGCCAGAACCTGAGGGCATTTGGTTTAGTCCAGATAAGTTATACTGAAAAAAAAAACTGCTTTTGAGGGAAGGGAGATGGGGGCTAGGTGGAGGAGAGCAAAGCAGGGGGTGCAATGGGGCAGAAAGAGACTTTATTTTGGGCAATGAGTGCACGATGCTGTGTGCAGATGATGTTTCATAGAGTTGTACACTTGAAACCTGTAGGGTTTTGCAAATCAATGTTACCCCAATAAATTCTATTTAAGAAAAAAATTGCTTTTATTTCTCAACAGATGAAGGAGGGGTAAAGAAGTGAACTATTTAACACACACACGCACACAGAGTAAAGATTCATACTTCCTTTCTTCAGTGTGGAGTCCTTGGGAGAAAACTGCCTGGCCCAGGGGCCACAGCCCCCTACCCCCTTGCATCCAGGCAGGGATATGTTTCACCTTCCACTTGTGGGCCAGCTGGGGGTTTTAGGAGGTAGGTGTGCCTTCCCACTTTCTCTTTCCCCCATTCAGAGGTTAAATGCCAAAGACTTTGATATGCCAGTGCATGGGGGACCCACAAAACTGAAGGAACCTGGGTATCTGAGGAAAACACGTGGCCTTCTAAAGTATGGCCATCCAACTTGTTCTGCCAGATAGTAAATATTTTAGGTTTTGTGGGCCATATACAATCTGTGCCACATATTCTTTTTGGGAGTTTTGTGGGGTTTTGCAACCCTTTAAAAATGTAAAATCCTAACCAGTGTAGCTCAGTGGATTGGGCATTGTACCACAAAGCAAACAGTCACAGGTTTGATTCCAGGTCAGGCACATGTGGGTTCAGTCCCAATTGGGGAAAGTACAATAGGCAACCAATCAATGTTCTCTCTTACATTGATGTTTCTCTCCCTCTCTTTTTTCCTCCCTTCCCATGTCTCTAAAAATAGACAAATAAAACTTAGCTCACAGGCAACACAAAAACAGGCTGGAGCTAGATTTGACCCACAGGCTATAATTTTTCAATCCTTGTCCTAGACTCACCTTGAACTATGAGTAAAAAAGAACAGTGGTTCACCGTGTCAAGTTCTAGTTACCCTACCTGATCAATACACCTATCACCCAGCCACCACCAAGCAGCCAAACCGTCCCCAAACCCTCAGCTGACTCTTGTTCTGCAGGATGGTACAGGTTGGGCAAATAGCAATTGCACGCTGTCTGGAAGCCAGGTGTGTCGTCATTGCCTCACCCCAACCCCAATATCTAAACTAAATGATTCTAGAGGTCATCGAATCACTGCTTCAGCTGCTGCTCAATACCCGATCCCGTTTTTCTGAGAGACTCAGGAGATTAACTCAAGCTGTCCAATGGATTAAACTGTTATATTAAGAAAACCATTCAAAAAGTCTAAGTGAACACAATGATTGAATGGCTGGCCCTTCACTCACTAATATACATTAATTTACATTCATTCGTAAAAAGAAAAGACGAATCCCACAGGTATCTAATCCTTAGCAAATTCTGAAGCCAACAGCATTTTGAACTGAGTGATTAGTAATTTACTGATGTGGTTTACCCAGACCTCCATGCCTGTCACGTCCTCATTCAGGCATTCACAGAGGAGCCCTGAGAGCTGGACGTTGTACTAGGCACGAGGCCTATACATAACCAAATGAGTTGTGAGCCTTGTCCTTGAAGAGTCCATAGTCTTTCAAGGGATTTAGGGAACTATTCACGTGGCCAAAAGAGATTGATGAGTTAGTTATTGTTTATCTGGGAGAACAGAGCAAGGGAACAGTTAATTTGGCCCAGTAGGAAGACAGGATAGGTGAGATCAAGAAAAACAAAAAAGTAACAAACAAATTCATAGGTACAGACAACAGAATTGTGGTTCCCGGAGTGGGGAGGACACAGTGGAGGACAAAAAGGGTAAAGGAGGTCAAATATATGGTGACGAAAGTAAACTAGACTTGGGTGGTAAGCATACAATGGATTATACAAATGTCATAAAGTTGAATTTATACAATGTTATTGAACAATGTTGCTCTGATAAATTTCATTTTTTTTAAATAGAACTAATTTCCCAATCAAATCACAGTGTGTGGGGTGAGAAGGCAGTCTCTGACTGACAAAACCAAGTTCAGCAGGAGAGTGAGGCATTCCCAGAAAGAGAGATGTGGATGATAAGTCCGTGATAAGAGACTGTGAGATCATAGGGAGGGAGGAGGACAGAGTGGTTAAGACCATGTTCAGGCATTAGATTACCTGGTACCTTCAAATCCCAGTTCCACCACCTCCCAACATAAATGCGAAGAAAACAACCTAGATGGAAGGCAACACCTAACCAATAGAATGAATTTCTGATGGAATCCTTTAAGCCAGCAGAAGTGAGTGAAATGAGGAGAGCTTTCTGGGCAACAGTTTCAGAATGAACTGAGCCTCACCTCAGAATGCTCAGATCATGGGTGATAGGTAGGTCAGTTTTTACTGAGCCCCTCCCATGGGCCAGATTGTGCTGGGTTTAGATGATCTCATTTAATCCTCACAACAATGCTATGATACTACAGCCTAGCCTTCATCCCCGGGTTTCATGCAATTAAAAAACTAAGACTCAGAGAAAGAAAGAAGTTTCATCCGGTCAAAGAACTCGGATGTGGCAGAGATGGGATTCAAACACTATCAAATCTGACACAAAACCCTCCGCTTCTCCCACACCATGCCACCTCCCTGTCATTTCATCTCACCTAATGACACACCTGCAACCCTGGCTACCAGCCCCACCTGTGAGGTTAATTTTTCTGTGTGTCAGTGCCCTGTTGGCAGAATCCGCCACAGATTCCAGTGACCTGCAGGGCACAGAGAGGCTCTCAGGACTGTTAACCACATCAGCTTCCTCCCCAGGGCTGAGAGAACTTATCAACCAAGTGACACAAAGAAAACCAGTAGTTAATAGGAGCGGGCCATAGGGGACAGTCACTGAATAAGGGCAGAGGCTGCACAAGAACTTGGCCTAATTGGCGCCCTCAGAATGATGCTCTCTGGGCTAGGATTTTCCCTAACGAATATGGGAAAACAGTTTGGGGCCATGCAGGGAAATTGAAACTTGGTTCCCACAGCCAACTGTTTGTGCAGATATGTATGAGCCTGGTGAGAGGGAGGCTAGATTGCTCCTCCTTCCAGTCCTTTCCATGTGGCCTCTGGGAACTGGAAAATGAACTTACTGAGACCCAGGCAGTGATGTCAGAAAATAACCACCAAGTCAGAGTGAGCAGGTGATGGAGGACGGGTGCCATGAGACACATGGGAAGGGTCACAAAATGCCTAGGGGCTGAAGCCCAGATCTGCCCTCAGCTGCCTCCTTGCTCTCACTCACTGTATGCCACCTCCCTCCTCACTGCAATGTGACAGCAATAGCATAGCTGGCTTTCAGGTGCTCAGACAGCCCCCTGAGGACACAGCACCACCTCTAGAATTACAGGACCTAAGTTTGACCCTGGCTCCATCAGGTACTAGCTGTATTTTGGGAAAGTCACTTAATCACACTAAGCCTCGGTATTGTCATCTTCCAATGGAGGGCACAGTCCATACATTTGCAGGGCTGTTCTAAATATCAAAGGAAACAGCATTAAGGACCTTAATTGAGGGTCTTTCTTGTATTGTTCCCTCTTCCTTTCTGTGTGGCTTCCTCCTACGCTTCCTCCAATTCTCTGCATGAGGCCATCTCAACAGAGGTCCTTTCTGACACCATCTGAAAACTTAACTCCCGTCACTCTCTGACCCTCTTCCTCAGTGTGGTATTTTTGTCAGCCTCATTTGTCATCAATCAGATATTTATTGGTTAGTGTCTCGTATCTCACACATACACACAAACACCACTCCAAGCTCCTTGAAGACAGTGTCCCTGTTTACACATCACTGTGTTGCCAGTGGCAAAAAGAGTCACTGGAATGTAGTGTGTATAAAATAACTATGTAGATGCCATCATAAAAGAATAAACATTTGCTCCAAGCATCATGCTGGCCCAGGGTGCTGTTTCCTTTCCACTTCCACTACCTGTTTCAAGGAAATGGGAAGGAAAGGAAACCCATCAATACTTATGGAAGAACAGTCTAATTTGGGTGCTGAAGTCCATGGGACCATTCTGCCAATGAGCTCCAAGACAGGAGGTGCCCGAGAGAATGACACTTCTGTCCTGGAATAGCCCACTCTCACTGGCCTTGGGTATAAAAAAAAGCTGAATTATTTTTTACATATAACTTCTTTTTCTTAGCTACTGAATTGCATTTTAAATTTCCTGGAAAACTGTATTATTTCAGCTGTTTTCAAACTTTGCTCCACCAAGCCCTACATTTCTTCAGTTGCCAGGATCCATTAAAGGGGGAGAAAGGGACATCAGCCTCTAACCAGCCTGGCATGTCAGCCTCTCACCAGCCTTGCTTCAGCCAGCTGCTAAGTGGCAGAGTCCAAACAAGAATGCAGCCCAGTCTGACCACCATCTTTCCACCACACCACCTCCCTGGTGTGCTGGCATTGCTAAAACCAAATTAACTGAATGCTTTTCTCCTTAGTCCAGCAGCTTCCATACTGAGCAGGCCTGACCTGCTCCTTGAAGGTTCTCTCAAATGGCCTTTTCATGAAGGGAACAAATGGGAAATGGTAACATAAAAAGGAAATGGAGGTCTCACCAGGCATACGTGCATGCTGAACGAGAGTTCACTACAGCAAAAAAGAACCAAGGTGAGAAACAAACTTTCTGACCTTCTGGCTCCTAATCTCCATATAGGAATAATACCTGCTGAATAATGTCCCCAGGATGCTATGTGAATCAATGACAGAGTGGATAGCAGGCTTTCTGAAATGTTAAAGCCGCACTCTAGGAAGACCTTATTATCTTGCCTCCATTGCTATATCTATGTGATCACTGCAGAATTTCAATAATGGGAAAGTCTAGGGGAGTAGCAATGTCAGTGGGGCCCTGGGAATGGACTTGAAGCTTCACTTGAATAATAAGCAAACTGATTTTGTTTATAAGATTTATTCGAGGTTACTGGAGGAGGCAGATGGAGATGATGAGGAACTAAAACCCCCAAATGTCCCTTAGCGCCCTTACTCTATGTGATCTTAGGCAAATCAGTCAGGTTCTGTGTGCCTCAGTTTCGTCATTTGAAAAGTGAATTGATATTTAAGACCCCAGTGACTCTGTGAAAGAGATTCTGAAAGAAAAACAAGTTAAATAAATTGGGAAAACTGTGAAGAAAGGATTGGGTGACACAGAAGTCAGGAATCCTTACTCTGGCTTTGGTATATCTTTGGTTGATGACATTTTTTCCATACACTAGCCTCTGCTATGCTCTTCAGATACATATGCCTGCTAGTTAGTTTCCAGCACTGGTGTAAACCAAATGCTAAATAGCTCATATCCAGGTGCTTGGGGGTCTCTGGAACAGCCACTCACCTGCCCCCTGCTACTTCTTCGTCTCTTCTCTGAGTCGAATGCAAAAACCCAACATTCTCAGAACCCGGATTTCATTGTGGGACACAGACCCCAAATTCAAGGATCCTGGCTTCTCTGAACAAAAGAAACAGGGCAGAGCACCATCAGCTGAACTGGAGAGGGAGGAAACAGGAGCTGTCACTGTCTATAAAATGACTCATACCTGTGTATGTGCCTCTAACACCCTGGAGGTGGCCCACGGGACCAGATCTCAATGGTGGTTTGAAGCACTCAGACCACAGAGGAAAGAAGATAATAGATCATGGGAAATTCTTCCCCAGAGGATGCACAGAAGCTACATGAGAGTCCCAAGTTTGTAGACTAGGTAGACAAGTGCCAGTGGAAGATGAGGGGCCAACTAAGGAAGGTCCCATGCCAGTTGAACTCTTTGCCAAGGTTTCTGGCTCCAACTTACTCTAGAATAGGGTGAAAAGAAATCTCCAGAATTCCAGATTTATCAAGAATTCAATGAGTGCTTTTTTCTATTCAGGTCCCCACTTACCTATCTGCACTTTGTTCCCAGGTAGGGAAAATCCACAATAATAACAAGAGACATTACTGAATGGCCATGCTGGGCCAGGCTATGTGCCATACAGGTGTGAAATGCCCAGGGTCAATCAGTCCTGAAGGAACTCACAGAGGCTGTAACTAAGGAGCACTTTTACCCAGAATGTAACTATGCCCAGGTGCCTTCATTACAAAGAATTTCCCTCAGAGTACCTGAGGATTATCTATAGTCTGAGCCATGTTTTTCTCCAAAAGGAAATATGACATCGATATAAGGCAAAGGAAACATCAAGGTGGTGAGTATCTATTCTGATTGTAGGAGGCAGCCAAGCCAAAGTTAACAGGGCCCAAGGGCCCTGTAGGAGACTGGCCATTTAACATACTCTAAACACATAGGATATTTCCCTTGATTTCACATGATGTGGGTCCAGCCTTCATGTTGCAGATTGAGATGGCTTCCCAGCCAAACAACAAAGCTCCTTCATGACAAGGCCGCGTGTCATATATTACTGGATCTCACAGAGCCTAGCGCAGTGTAGCTCAGTATAAACCATCAGAGACATAGACTCGCGTCCACCTAAGCCTCTTCATGGATGTGTTACCTTGAGCAAATCAGTTCCTCTGAGCTCCTTTTCTCACGTCTAAAGTTGGGAAAATAATCTACCTAACTAGGATGTAGTTAGAGATGAATAAGGCAAAAAGACAAAGGTTTTACTCACCTAACAGTGGGCATGAGATGATTTTGCTATAAAACTTTGGGCTGTTTTACATTACTTACAATAGCCAAGATATGGAAGCAACCCAGGTGTCCATCAGTGGATGAGTGGGTAAAAAAGCTGTGGTACATTTATACAATGGAATACTACTCAGACATAAAAAAAAAAAGAAGGAAATGGAAATCTTACTTTTTGCAACAGTACAAATGAACCTAGAGGGTATTATGCTAAGCGAAATAAGATATCAGAGAAAGACAAGTACCATATATTTTTACTTATATGTGGAATCTAATGAACAGAATAAACATATAAAAACAAATAAAATAGAAACAGACTCGTACACACAGAGAACAGACTGACAGTTGTCAGAGGGAACGGAATTGGGAGGCCAGGTGAAAAAGGTGAAGGAATGAAGTACAAATCAGTAGTTACAGAACATTCACGGAGATGTAGATTACAGCGTAGGGTAGTCAATAATATGGAGATAATAATGTATGTGTCCAGGTGGATACTTGAAGCAGCAGGAGGACCACTCTGTAAAGTACATGACTTTTTAACCACTTTGCTGTACATTTGAAACTAATATAGAATGATATTGAGGGTAAACTGTAATTGAAAATTTTGATTTTTTAAAATATAAAATTAAAAAATAAACCCTTGGAGGATTTTTCAAAAAAGAAAGAAATGTTAGGCTGCTCTATATCCATGGAAAAACCACTTCAGCTCTGACCTCATTTGACTCAACCTCACAGAGTCTCACTCCCCAAAAGCACAGAGGATAAAACACTGTTCTGTGTTAACTAAAAGCAACTACGAAGACCACTGTGCCAACAGGTCATGAGCTCTCAGGAGGAAAAAAGAACCTGGAGGGCCAAGGAGATGCAGGCAGACCCATAACCTCTGCCCTCACACCTGGTCCTCTCCTCTCACCTTCCAGGACGTGTTCTTTCTCTTCAGCCTGGGATACTCTGCCTTTGTCATGCAAACCCTTCCAGCCTTGCTGGTGTCTTAAGTTTGTCACCCTATCTGTTGTCCCAGTTTTGCACCACAGAGGTCCAGAACTGAGTGATCTGGAGGCAGAATTCTCCTCTGTCAGTGACGGCAATAAAAGAGGCTTTGAATGATCATATTCCCTTTATTTTCCTCTTGCCTGAGGAATCAAATATCCCAGCCCCGAAACCAGGACACATTGAAGAGGATCAGAGAACCAACCCTGTGACAAATGAGGACTAGACTGAAACGCTGAGGGCCTTCACCATTCCTCTGAAAGGGATTTGAAATCATGCCTTGTGCTTAGAGTTTTTTCTATCATTACAGAATTGTAGATAGTTCTCATTCCACAATAGATGCCCAGTCTCCTCCAAATGATGTTTTTCAGCCTTAAAACCCCCAGAAACAAAGTGTGACCTGGTGTTTATGCAGCTATTATTTTCAATGCATTTTTATCATGAAATAATTCAAACTGATACACAAGAAGGAACATAATACAATGGTAACTTTATACCCACTTCCCAGCTTGATCAAATACAAACCTTTGCCATTGTTACAGACTGGATGTTTGTGTCTTCCCCAAATTCATATGTTAAATCCTAATGCCCAGTGTGTTGGTGTCAGGAGGTCGGAGGTGATTTAGTCAAGAGGAGAGAGCCCTTATGAATAGGATTAGTGCCCCCATAATAGGGACTCTGGAGAGTTCTCTTTGCCCCTCTCCACTGTGTGAGAACACAGCAAGAATTCGGCAGTCTGCAACCAGAAGAGGGTCCTCACCACACCCTGACCATGCTGGCTCCCTGATCTCCCACTTCCAGTTTCCAGAACTGTGAGAAATGCATTTCTGTTTTTTAGACTTCTAATCAAGATGGAGATATAGGTAGACATGCTTTGCCTCCTTGCACCACCACAGAAAGAATTACAATCAGATCTCAAAACAAATAATACCCAGGACCATCAGAAAATCAAGCTGTATGAAAGTATGACAATCAAGGGTTTTCAAAAGCCACAGTCATCCGGATGGGTGCCTTTTCTACAAGAGGCCACTTTACTAAGACAGGGAGTCAAAGCAACTCTAAACAAACAAACACAGGGAAGCTGCCAAATAGAGGAGACAAAGAAATATGGCCCAAATGAAAGAACAGAATAAAACCCCAGAAAAAGAACTAAACGAAAAAGGTATAACCAACCTATGAGATGCAGAGTTTAAGACATGGGTGATTAGGTTGCTCAAAGAACTCATTGAGTACAGCAACAACATAAAGGAAGAAATGAAGTTTACATTAAGTGAAATAAAGAAAAATCTACAGGGAATCATCAGTGGAGGGGAGGAAGCCAGGATTCAAATCAATGATTTGGAACATATGGAAGAAATAATCATTCAACCAGAACAGTGAGAAGAAAAAAGAATCCAAAGAAATAAAGATAGTATAAGTATCCTTTGGGACATCTCCAAATGTTCCAACATCTGAATCATAGGGGTTCCAGAAGGAGAAGGGGAAAAGCAAGTAATTGAAAACATATTTGAAAAAATAATGAAATAAAACTTCCCCAGTCTAGCAAAGGAAACAGACATACAAGTCCAGGAAGCACAGAGAGTCCCAAATAACACATCAAGACACACCATAATTAAAATGCCAATGGTAAAAGATAAAGAGAGAATCTTAAAAGCAGCAAGAGAAAAGCAAAGAGTTACCTACAAAGGAGTTCCCTTAAGACTATCAGATGATTTCTCAAAAGAAACTTTGCAGGCTAAAAAGGACTATCAAGAAGTATTCAAAGTGATAAAAAGCAAGGACCTACAACTTAGATTACTCTATCCAGAAAAGCTATCATTTTGAATGGAAGGGCAAATAAAGTGCTTCCTAAAGTAAAGCTAAAGAAGTTCATCATCACCAAGTCATTATTACATGAAATGTTAAAGGGAATTATTTAAGAAAACAAAGATCAAACTCTGTACTGTAAAATGACAACAAATTTACAACTATCAACAACTGAATTAAAAAAAAAAAACAAACTAAGCAAACGACCAGTACAGGAACAAAATCATAGATGTAGAGATCAATTGGAAGGTTATCAGCTGAGAGGGGGAAAGGGAAGAATGGAAGGAAAAGGTACAGGGAATAAGAAGCATAATTGGTAGGGACAAAATAGACAAGGGGATGTCAAGGATAGAATAAGATGGAGAAGCCAAAGAACTTATATGTACGACTCATGGACATGAACTAAGGGGGAGCATTGCTGGAGGGAAAAGGGGTGCCAGGGAGAGGAAGGCAAAGGGAGAAAAATCTGGACATCTGTAATAGCATAATCAATGAACTATATTTAAAAAAAAATCTGTTCTTTATAAGCTACACAGTCAACGGTATTTGGTTATAGCAACCACAATGAACTAAGACAGCAAAATGTACTTAAGATTCTTTTTTGTGAAGATAGATAGACAGACAGACAGATGGACAGATAACAGATCAACCAATGAATCCATAGAGAGACAAAAACAATGCAGATGCACTTGAGGCCATCTGTTTTCAATCTCATTACACTCACTCCTTCCTCAGAATTAAATTCTGTGTTATCCCACTCGTTCATGATTTATATTATTCGTTATACATAAACGTTACTTTGTTTTGCATGTCTTGAAAGTGTACATAGATGTTATCAAACTTCATCTATCACTTTGTAATTTGCTTTTATAGAACATTGTTTATAATATATTTTATGTTATGCTTACATCTCTAGTTCATTCATTTTAATTTGTGTATATTCTGTTGTATTAAAAAAAAAGTAATGTACTTATTTCTTCTGTTGCTGATGGGCATTTAAGTCGTTTCTAATTTTTTCCAATCCCTAACAATGGACATTCTTGATCACATCTCATTCTTCACATCTGTGAAGAGCTGTCTGGGGGAGTGGTTCTCAAAGTGTGGTCCCCACCGGCACCTGGAACATGTTGGAATGCAAATCCTCAGCTCTTTCCCCAGACCTACTGAATTAGAAACTCGGAAGTGGGGCCCAGAAATGTGTGCTTTAACAAGTCCTCACAGTGATTCTGAGATAAGCTGAAGTTTGAGAACAGCTGTTCTAGGGTGTACACCTAAATAAGCATCACCCATATCACTGAATAATGCCAAATTACCCTCTAAAGGAGCATGCCCTACTATGTTCCCACCAGCAGTGTTTGAGAGTTACCATAGTTCCCGTACAAAGCCAGCACTAGGTAATGTGTCCCTTTACTGATTTAACCATCTGACGGTTAGGCCACATGTCAAATGCATATGGACCACATAGGTTTCCTTCCCTCCACTGCATTCCTTCATTTCCCTATTGAATAGTTTGGGGTGTTTTTTTTTTAAGATTTATTTATTTTTAGACAGAAGGGAAATGGTATAGAAAGAGAGGACATCCATGTATGGTTGCACTTGTGCTCCCTCTACTGGGGACCTGGCCCACACCCAGGCATGTGCCCTGACTGGGAATCAAACCAGTGATGCTTTGGTTCGAAGGCCGGCACTCAGTCCACTGAGCCACACCAGCCAGAGCTTGAGTAGTTGTTTTTAATAAATTGTAGAAATTCTGTGTGTTTCCTAGGCATGCATACTTTGTCCTACATTAACAGTAGATATTTTTCCAGTGCTTTAACTTTGTTTTATGTAGCGTCTTTAAGTTTTCTGTAGTTAAGTGCACCTATATTTCTCTGTATGGTTGTGCTTTGTACATTGAGTAAATTATATTACAAAAATGTTTAGGTTTTGCTCCTTACACTTAGGTTTTTAACATAACTGAACTTGATCTTCATGTATGCTATGAAGTAGAATGTGTTATTTATATGTTAAATTTCCTAAACTTGCCCACCAATTTTTTTCCTCTTATTTTTAATTTCTATATATTTTTGTTCTGATTTCTAGGCAAACTCCTTAACTTCATCTTCACATGCTTGCATTGAGTTTTTTCATTTCTGCCACCATATTTTTAATTGCCAACATTAGTTTTAAAATATTTCTCTAGCCATGATTGGTGTGGCTCAGTGGATTGGGCACCGGCCTTTGAACCAAAATGTCCTGATTCTATTCCCAGTCAGGGCACATGCCTGGGTTGCAAACCAGGTTCCCAGTAGGGGACACACGAGAGGCAACCACAAATTGACGTTTCCCTACCTTTCCCTCTCTAAAAATAAATAAATAAAATCTTTTTTTTAATTTCTCTAAACTTTTTTTAGTATTTTTGTTTTAGATTTTATTTATTTATCTTTAGAGGGGAAGGGTTAGAAAGAGAAATATCGATGTACAGTTGCCTCTTGTGTGTCCCCTGCTGGGAACTGGCCTGCAATCCAGGCATGTTCCTTGACTGGGAATCGAACCACGATCCTTTGGTTCACAGGCCCACGCTCAATCCACTGAGCTACACCAGCCAGGGCAAATTTCCCTAAATTTTTTAAAATTCTGTTTCATAAGTACAGTATTTTTTATCTCGCTAACAACATTAATGTTTGCTGGGGTTTGTTTGTTTTTTGCTTGTTTTTCTTCTCCATTCCCCTGTATAGTCTCTGCTTCCTTTAAGTTGTCCTTTCCTGTCTGTTCATTGTGTTTTCTATGTTTTACATCACAGGTGTTCCTTACATTTCTGGTAATCTTAGATTTTTCTCCTCAGGATTAAGAATAAAAGGGATTTAAAAGCAGCTTGGACACTCTGAGCAGGCATTCTGGGGAGGACTTGTCAGTTAGGAGCTTTCCTGTGTGGTGATCCAAGTAAGCCATTTCTTGGGGAATCCCCAATGTCTACATCTTTGGGACTTCCCTCTTGGACTAATCCTAATCTACATGGAAGAATCTTCTTTCTTCCTTTTTCTTTTTTCCTTTCATCTCTTTACTGTGCTTTAGAAAGGTAGTGAATTAACTGAATGTGGCCAAATAGCCATCATAACTCAAAGCCTCAATTTTTTTATTTCAACGACTATATATTTTGATGTTCAAACATTCCGACTGGTCCTTTTTGCTATCTTCTCATTCTTGTTTTTGGGCAGTTTTTTTCATAATTTTATTATATTAATGGAAGTTTTTATTTCATTCACTTGTATGAAATAATCAGTGCTCATATATTTACACTAAAGCCTTGTAAAAGTCAGTTTTATCTGAAATGAAGCCATGTTCTGATTGTTGGTTCGTTGACTGTTTTTCTTAGTATTAACTTTTACTCATCGGTTTTTTATTTGGTTCACAGTCTCATTTGGAATATGAGGTTGTTGTTTTTTTTTTCTATTTTCTCTCCTCTTCTCTACTTTGCCTCTGTATTCAACGATCCTGTTGAGCAGATTTGTAAGTCCCCAGTTCAAATCCAGGTCTCATAAGGGCAAAAGAGATCATCCTGCAGAACCACTGGGCTGTGGCAGATCCAGGCTGGGTCAAGGGGAAGCCTGACTCAGCTCCTGGTCACAGGGTCATGTCTGATTCTTGTCTCCCAGCCTGGAGCTGGAGATGAGCCACTGCTCCTTCAGCATTTGGCAACAGCATTATTTCCAGCCTCCTCCCATGAGGGTGGGGCATAAGAAATGAATACCACCCTTACCCTGGGCTTCAGTCAGTGAACCTACCTCTGCTTCCCCATCTCACAGAGAATACTTTTAATGTCTTCATCACTACTGACTGCCACTCCATCCAAACCCAGCAAGCGCACCCACCCCTTCAGCCTGATCCCTGTTTGTTTTTCTATGCCAGCTTGGATCTTCAAAAATGCATGCCTTGTATTTAAGCCTGACTATGCCTTCTTCTGTTTTCTCTTTTTGTTTTGTGTAGTACTGCTATGTTTGTGGAGCAGAAGGGATTCTTTAAGCATGAATTCCCTTTGATCTGACTGCCAAAGTATTCTTTAAAGTTCGAGAGTTGGACTACGTATATCTCAACTGTGGTCAAAATTCTAAGACACAAAGCGGCCAGACCAGGTCAGCTGTGGCACTGAATGCCATCTTAGCCAGGCTGAATTTTATCTCCATCTGTTGCACATTACTGAAGCACCAGGCATATAAGAGGCAGTCAAGACTAAATATTAACTGAACATATTCTGAATAGTCAGAATCCAAACAATAATAAAGCAGAATTGAGAGAGATAGAAATAAAGATTTCGTGCTGGCTGGTTAGCTCTGTTGGTTAAAGCACTGTCCTGATATGCCAAGTTTGCAGGTTTGATCCCTGTTCCAGGCACATACAAGAACCAACCAATGAACACATAAATATATGGAATAAATCAATGTTTCTTCCCCCCCTCTCCCCCCCACCCCTTTCTCCCACTCTCTCTGAGAAAAACTAAAATAAAAATAAAGATTTGAAGTCAATTCATTTTAGAAAAATCTATTCCTATGATGCACAATTATAGGATCCACAAGGCTGTGGGGAGCATTAAATGAGCGGTTTGTATAGAGCACTTAGAACACTGCCTAGCATGTCTTAAATCTATTAGGATGCACCTGGTATGAGAATACATTCCAAAAGGGCCAGAGGGTCCAGTGGATATAGAAGTTCTTTTGAGAATCAACAGGAAGAGAGAAACAAAAGGGAACAGGAAATGACTCTCCAGCTGTTAAAGGATTAAAAACAGAAAAAGATGATTATCACCAATAAAATGAAGTTTTCCTCCCTTGTGGTAACCTTTGCCCTGTACACAATAAACAAGGAATTATTGATACAAATGAACAGGCTTTGTAAATCCAGAGAAGCCACCTGGAAGACAACACATTCCTAGACCCTCTGGAATGTACTCATACATTGTGTAAGGGTTGGAATTTGTCTGTGTTGGTCATAGCTTTCCGCCTAGGTCATAGTGAGCATTTAATAACGTGGAATAGATTAAAGGTGCTCACATAGGGGTTACAGCACTTGCAAGAATGAATTTATATTGTGGCTGCAGAGAGGTAGCAAGTCAGCAGAGGATATATTCTCTCAGCCTCCAAGATTCAGTGCACCTTGAGTGAACTAAGGATAGAATCAGATCAAATAAATGTGTGCCCAACATTGGCCATGGGGAGGATTAGCATAGGAGCGTTCAGACACATCCCTTTACAGCAGGGGAACAGTGAAGCTTGCGTGACGAGGAAGTCCACCCACGGGAGTTCACACATGAGTAAAGCATCACTGACTAAATGATGTGTGCATGTCTACACGTGTGTTATAATACTGTCTGTCAAATAAACGTATTAGTTCAATTGTATGGTAAGAATATGTGAGCTGAATTGCAGAAATTCCTAGAAGCACTAGGAAAGGAAAATATGACAACCAAGAACAGCCCTTAAAACCAATTATAGTTTTATGAAGGGATTCAAAAACAAACTGCATAGATTACAGGGCTGTGTAATTCCCATGTACTCAGGATGTAGCTGATTTCCAACTCCAAGTTTCATTAGTGATCAGTGGCTGAGTTATTTGTGCCACTTCTATGCACGTGCCATCGGACATCACTTCCCCCTGTCTGGTCCTCATATTCTTTACCGATAAAGTGAAACCTTGTCTATCAGGAATTGTTGGTTGCAAATAACAGAAAAGCCAACTTGAGCTCACTTAATCAAGAGCCTATGGGCACGCTAGCTGGCGTAGCTCAGTGGACTGAGTGCGGGCCTGTGAACCAAAGGATTGCGGTTTGATTCCCAGTCAGGGCACATGCCTGGGTTGCAGGCCAGTTCCCAGGCAGGGGACACATGAGAGGCAACCATACATTGATATTTCTCTCCCTTTCTCATTCCCTTCCCCTCTATATATAAATAAATAAAATCTTTAAAGAAAAAAATATTTTAAAAAAGAGCCTATGGGCTTGTATAACTGAAGAGTCCTAGGGATGTAAACGATGTCAAGTCTCCATCCTTCTGTTCTGCCCTCTATTTTGGCTTCATTCTTGACAAGCACTCTCCACTTGGTGGCAAGGTGACTGTCAGCAGCTCCAGACTTATATCCTCACACATGTAAGTCCAGTGGAAAAGAGAGCACACCTCTCCCACGGTCTAAGTCATTAGATGGCCCTTAGATGGCATATAGCAGACCCTCATTAAAGTACTCCAACATCCCCAAAAGAGTGGCTACTCTTCAACATTGATCAATAAGAATATTTGCTAGGCCCTACTATAAACTCAGTTCCTGGGAATCAGAGGGCATAGGGGTGTCAAAATCGAGAAGAGAGAACTCAGGATATAACCTAGAGACTGCCAGAACCTTCTCACTCAGTCACAAGTGAGGAGGCCAAGAGAGGGCAGCAAAGAGCTATAGGGCTAGGTGGGAAGATGAGCCTCCATCTCTGATGGCCTACGCCCCAACAATTCAGAATAGGTTCCCAAACCAAGCCAGGAATCAGGACCTTCACACTGGCATCCTGGTCGGTCCACTTTCTTGCTGTGTCACCTCAGATAAGGCAGGTAACCTCTCTGGTCTACAGTTCCCAATCTCTACAATGAGGATAATTAGTTCTCAAGGCTGTTGTAAAGGTTGAAAGAATTGGAAGAGTTGCTGAGCTCTGCAGGACAGAGGCCTCAGGGCAAAGATGGAGGCCTCACACACCCTACAGAAGTCAGAAGCAGGAGAAAAGAAGAGAGCTGACTTCGGGAGTTAGATAAGTAAGACTTTTTTAATAATAAAACATATGTTGTAACCAAAATACAGATATAATTTCATAATGGTACAAAAACACCCTTTGACACTCAGACACATGCATCCTAAAGAGTGATTGCAGCAAAGACCATGTCTTTTATTCACCAAATCCCATTTATCTTCCTTCTTCCTCACACATGTAAGGCTGTTCTGGCCAATAAAATGGGAGGGAAGGACATGTCTGTCACTTTCAGGCTGAAGCCGTGGAAAGCCCCTCTGTGACTCGCCAGCTTCTCACTTAGCCTGAGTCCCTCTTGCCAACTGGCTCTGGATACCTAACACGAGTGAGAATAAAACTATGTTGTGTTAAGACAGGTATTTGAGACCTATATTTTCTTGCAGCATACCTGAAGCTGCACTGACAGGAGCAGAAGAAAAAAGTGTTTAAAAGGGAGGCAGGTGGGGCAATAATAATTTAATAAGATAGAACTTGAAGCCCAAAACAAGCAACCAATATCATTTACATTGAGTAATGACATACCACACCAAGAAGATAAGTCATGGTACCTTATGGATTTAAGCAGGTCAGTTAAGATTTTATAAAGAAAATTGTTTTAAAATATAAGGAAAAATGGCATTCCTCAAAGGAGAGTCACATGGGAAGCCAGTGAAGAGGTGTGAAGTATATATAAAACCCCAGTGAGACACAGACTGGAGTTTTTAAATGATTTTTCTAGCTATTGAAATTTTTAAAAACAGACTGCAAAGAAGCAAAGGCAGAGCAGTAACCCGGATGGACAATTACAGCGGCGTGGGCCAGCGAAGTGGCCATAGAGAAGATGAGAAGTGGGTAGGTGCTGGATACATTTGAAAAGTGCAGACAACAGGAAGTTTTGGCTCAATGGGATGTTAAGTTCAAGGTAAAGAGAAGGAAAAAGAATAATACCAAGGTTTGACCTGATCCACTAGAAGACGAGGTAGCCACTGATGTGATCAAAGCCGTGAGAAGAGCAGGCTTGCTGAGGGAAAGACCAGAGTTTGGTTTCCAACCTAATAAAAATGTCCTTTTAGATGTATCCACGTAGAGAGATTAAAAACAGAACTGGATCAGGAAGTCTGAAGTTCAGAGGAGAGCTCTGGGCTGGAGATACAGAATCTGGAAGTCTTCAGCTTATATAGCCTAGTTAATGCAATGAGACTTCCTGAGCATACCTAGGGAGTTCAGCATAGGTTAGAAAAAGAAGTCATCCAAGAACTGTGCCCTGGGCACTTCTGTATGATGAGGCTGAGAAATGAAGAGGAGTCCACAAAAGAGACAGAGAAGGAGCAGCCCAGGGCAGAAAGAAAACCAGGAGAGCCTGCCATGTGGGTGCTAAGTATCCAACTCCACCAATACATTAAGATCCAAACTGAATTCATCAGATTAGTGACACAGGGGTCATTAAAGATCCTGAAAGGAAAAAAAAAAAAGCTGTTTTTAGCAGAGTGGTGGGAGTCAAATCTTCCTGGAATAGGTTCGAGAAAGACTGGGAAAAGAATTAAAGACAGTGAGTATGGACAACTATTCAGGGTGAGTGCCGAAGGGGAAGCAGGGTCAAAAGAAGGAGAAAGAAGCAAATGTTTGTGTGCTATTTGCATGTTTGTTTAACTTTAAATAAGTGGAGACTCCACGCCCAGTTCTGTTCTATAGTTCCCAGACATCCTATTCCCACGAGGCAGGCATAAAAGAACATGATAAGCTCGTGATGACTTCAAAGAAGATACCTCATTCGCATGACTAAGTCCCAGTGATGAGCTGTCTCCAAGCCCTCACTGTTAACACCACGCCATGGATCCAATCAATTACAGATGACGTGGTGCAAAAGACCATCACCTCAATAGCATACTGCTTGTTATTTAATGATTTTTTTTATTATCAAAGGACTTCATTATGCAGTTTGAAGAGTCAAACAGTACCACGAGGCTGAGGACAAGAAAAAGCTTCCCTGTTCCACTCCTCCCTATGCCCAGGCTCCACACCCCAAAGCAATAATTTTCAACTCCCTCATTTGTTTTTTATGGTGTCTAATGTCATTGTTCGAGATCACATGTTTACAGTTTTTCCTTCTGTTTTTTATTTCAAAATTTCCGTTTTTGATGTCATAAAATGGAAAACAAGGATTTAGTTCTTTTAATCCACACACCACACCCATAACCCTTTATCCCTTCTATGTCATTCTCCCAGTAAATCATATCAAGATTGTTTTAAACTGATATTTAGTGCTTACATTATGGACTATAAAAACAGAATTCACCGCTGAGTCATTTG
>PVKM010008202.1:0-39473 GCA_004027735.1 Carollia perspicillata
CAGAAAAAGCATTTGACAAGGTACAGCACCTATTTATGATAAAAGCACTCAGCAAAGTGGGAATATAGGGAGCATTCCTCAACATAATAAAGGCCATATATGAGAGACCTACAGCCAACATCATATTCAATGGGAAAAAACTAAAAGCTTTTTCACTAAGGTCAGGAACAACACAAGGTTGTCCACTTTCACCACTTCTCTTCAATATAGTTTTGGAAGTTTTAGCCACAGCAATCAGACAAGAAAAGGAAATAAAAGGCACCCAAATCAGAAAGGAGGAGACAAAACTGTCACTGTTTGCAGATGATATGATAGCATACATGGAAAATCCTATAGACTCTACCCCAAAACTGCTCAGCCTAATAAATAAATTTGGCAAAACAGTGGAATACAAAGTCAATATCCAGAAATCAAAGGCATTTTTGTATACCAACAATGAAACAGCAGAAGCAGAAGTCAAGAAAAAAATCCCATTTGATATAGCAAAAAGAAAAATAAAATACCTAGGAATAAACCTAACCAAGGAGATAAAAGACCTGTATGCAGAAAGCTACACAACACTGAAGAATGAAATCGAGGAAGACACAAACAAATGGAAACATATACTGTGTTCATGGATTGGAAGGATTAACATCATCAAAATGTCCATATTACCCAAAGCAATATACAGATTCTATGCAATACCTATCAAAGTACCAATGGCATATTTCACAGACAGAACAAACATTTCAAAAGTTTATATGGAACCATAAACGACACCAAATAGCAGCTGCAATTTTGAGAAAGAAGAACAAAGTAGGAGGGATCACAATACCTGATACCAAACTGTATTACAAGGCCACTGTAAGCAAAACAGCCTGATACTGGCATAAAAACAGGCACATAGACCAATGGAACAGAATGGAGAACCCAGAAATAAACCCAAGTCTCTACAATCAGTTAATATTCCACAAAGGGGGCAGCAACATAAAATGGAGTAAAAATAGTCTCTTCAACAAATGGTGTTGGGAGAACTGGACAGCTACATGCAAAAAAATGAAGCTGGAGCACCAACTTACACCATACACAAAAGTAAATTCAAGATGGATAAAAGACTTAAATATAAGCCATGACACCATTAAAATCCTAGAGGAGAACATAAGCAGGAAAATCTCAGATATCTTACGCAGCAACATTTCTACTGATATGTCCCCTAGAGTAAGGAATATAAAGGAAAGAATAAACAAATGGGATGTCATCAAAATAAAGATCTTCTGCACAGCTAAAGAAAACAGCATTAAAATAAAAAGAGAACAAACTATATGGGAAAACATATTTACCAATGATACCTCAGACAAAGGTTTAATCTCCAAAAATATACAAAGAACTTACATGACTCCACTCCAAGAAGACAAGCAACCCAATTAAAAAATGGGCAAAGGACTTGGACAGGCATTTCTCCAAGGAGGACATACAGAGGATTCAGAGACACATGAAAAGGTGCTCGATATCGCTATCCATCAGAGGAATGCAAATTAAAACCACAATGAGATACCACTTCACACAAGTCAGAATGGCCATCATAAACAAAGCAACAAACAACAAGTGTTGGAGGGGTTGTGGAGAAAAGGGGACCCTAGTGCACTGTTGGTGGGATTGCAGACTTGTACAACCACTATGGAGAACAGTATGAAATTTTCTAAGAAAACTAAAAATGGAACTGCCTTTTGACCCAGCAATTCCACTGCTAGGATTATATCCCAAGAACCCTGAAACACCATTCCAAAAGAACCTATGAACCCCAATGTTCATAGCAGCACAATTTACCATAGCCAAGTGTTGGAAGCAACCTAGGTGCCCATCAGTCAATGAATGGATCAAAAAACTATGGTGTATTTACACAATGGAATTCTATGCAGCAGAAAGAAAGGAGCTTCTACCCTATGCAACAGCATGGATGGAACTGGAAAGCATTATGCTAAGTGAAATAAGCCAGGCGGTAAAAGACAAATACCATATGATCTCACTTTAACAGGAACCTAAGCAACAAAATAAAGAAGCAAGCAAAATATAATCAAAGACATTGAAATAGAAAACAGGATGACAGTAACCAGAAGGGAGAGGGGAGGGAATTTCGGGGGAAAAGGGAAGGGATTATAGGAACAACTATAAAGGACACATGGACAAAAACTAAGGGGGGTGGAAATGGGAGGGATGTGGGGAGCACTGGGGGGGGGTGGACTGGGGTGGGAGTAAAAGTCAGAAAGCTGTACTTGGATAACAATTAAAATAAAATTTTAAAAATTTTAAAAATAAAATAAAATACCGTACCATCTATACTGTAGATTTGGAATTGTAAAAGAGAACATTTATTTTGCCTGAAATAAAATTTACATATTCATACAGAATTATATTAGGTAAAACATCATGGGAATATAGTATAGGCAATGTAATATATTGCAGCTATATTTTAAAGCTATTTATTTATTTGTTTGTTCATTTATTTATTTATATTGTATTTTTTCCGTTAACATTTAGTCCCCTTATATCTCTTACCCTTTCAATCCCCACTCTGTTGTCCATGTCCTTTAGTCCTTTTTCCTTTGTGCTCAATCCCTCCACCCCCTACCATACCTCCATAGCTGTCATTCTCCTCTCCATCTATGAGTCTGTTTTGCTTGTTAGTTCAGTTTGTTCATTAGATTCCACATATGAGTGAAATCATATGGTATTCTCCTTTCTCTGAGTGACTTATTTCACTTAGCATAATGTTCTCCACATCCATCCATACTGCTGCTAAGGGTAGAATTTTCTTTTTTATGGCTGTATTCCATTGTGCAATTGTCTCATAGTTGTTTCATGCACTCATCTATAGATGGACACTTGGGCTGCTTCCATATAGTGGTGACTGTAAATAATGCTCCAATGAACAGGGGGTGCTTATGTTATTTCTAATTAGTGTTTTTGGTTTCCTCAGATATTTTCCCAGATGTGGGATTGCTGGATCAAAAGGCAGATTTATTTTTAATTTTTTGAGCTATCTCCATACTGTTTTCCACAGTGGCTTCACCAGTTTGCATTTCTACCAATAGTGCAAAGGGGTTCTCCTTTCTCCATATCCTCACCAGCACTTATTTGTTGATTTATTGATGATAGCCATTCTGACATGTGTGAGATGATATCTCATTGTGGTTTTAATTTGCATTTCTCTGACGATTAGTGACATTGAGCATTTTTCCATATGTCTGTTGGCCATCTGTGTGTCCTCTTTCAAGAAGTGTCTATTTAGGTACTTTGCCCACTTTTTAATTTGTTTTTTGGCGTTGAGTTTTGTACATTCTTTAAAAATTTTGTAAATTAACCTTTTATCAGATATTGGCAAATGTGTTCTCCCATTCTGTGGATTGTCTTTTTATTTTGTTGATGTTTTCCTTTGCTGTGCAAACTTTTTAGTTTGATGTAGTTCCATTTTTTTATTTTTTCTCATGCTTCTCTTGCTGGAAAAATATATCTGATAAAAGATTGCTGTGAGCAATGTCCAAGATTTGCTGCCTATGTTTTCTTCTAGGATTTTTATGGTTTCTGGTCTAATGTTTAAGTCTTTAATCTGTTTTGAATTTATTCTTGTGTGTGATGTAAGAAGGTGGTCTGGTTTCATTTTTCTGCACATATCTGTCCAAATTTTCCAATACCATTTATTAAATAAACTATCTTTAGCCCATTGTAAGCACTTGCTTCGCTGTTGAATATTAATTGACTATAAAAGTATGAGTTTATTTCTGGTCTCTCTATTCTGTTCCATTGATCTATGTATTTGTTTTCATGCTAGTACCATGCTGTTTTGAATTCTATGGCCTTGTAGTATAGCTTGATATTAGGTAGCCTGATTCCTGCAACTTTGTTCTTCTTTCTCAGGTTAACTGTTGTTATGCAGGGCCTTTTGTGGTTCCACATACATTTTTGAAATATTTGTTTTAGTTCTGTGAAATATGTCATTGGGATCTTGGTAGGGATTGTGTTGAATCTATAGATTGCTTTAGGTAGTATGGACATTGTAATTACTTTAATTCTTCTTATCCATGAACATGGTATGTGCTTCCAGGTCTTCAATTTCTTTCTTCAGTGTTTTATAATTTTCTGAGTACAGGTCTTTTAGATCCTTGGTTAGGTTTATTCCTAGTTATTTTATTCTTTTTCAAGCAATTATAAATAGGATTGTTTTCTTAATTTCCCTTTCTGTTAGCTCATTATCGGCATGTAAAGATGCAACTGATTTCTGGATATTAATTTTGTATACTGCTACTTGAATTTATTTATCAGTTTTTGTAGATTTTGGGAGGAATCTTTGGTATGCTCTATGTACCTTGTCATGTCATCTGCAAATGAAGGCAGTTTTACTTCTTTCTTTCTAATTTGGATGCCTTTTATTTCTTCCTCATGTCTGATTGCTGTGGCTAGGACCTCCAGTACTATGTTCAACAGTATTGTCTTATTCCCCATCTTAAGGGGAATAGATTGTGGCTTTTCCCATTGAGTATGATGCTAGCAGTGGGATTGTCATATAGGGTTTTTATTATGTTTAGTTATGTCCTCTCCACTCCCACTTTGCTGAGATAAATGGTGTTAGATTTTATCAAATGCTTTTTCTGCATCTCTTGATATGATTGTTTGATTTTTATCCTTCATTTTGTTTATGTGGTGAATCACATTTATTGCTTTGTGAATGTTGTTCTGACCTTGCTTTCTGAGAACAAATCCACTTGATCATGGTGTATGATCTTTGTGATGCATTGCTGTATTTGATTTGCTAATATTTTGTTGAGGATTTTAGCATCTACATTCATCAGGAATATTGGTCTTTGAATTCCTTTTTTTTTGTAGTGTCTTAATTTGGTTTTGGAATTGTGATAATGCTGGCCTCATAAAATAAGCTTGGGAGACTTCCTTCCTCTTGAATTTTTTGAAATATTTTAAGAATGAGAGGTATTTGTTGTTGTTGAAATGTTTGGTAAAATTCACCTGCGAAGACCTCTGGTTAGGGCTTTTGTTTTTTAGAATTTTTTTTGATTACTGCTTCAATTTCACTAAGTGTAATCTGTGTTTTCAGATTCTCTGATCCTTCTTGATTTACTTTTGGGAGATTGTATGTTTTTAGGAATTTATCCATTTCATCCAGATTGTCCAGTGTATTGGCATATGGTTGTCCATAATATTTTTTACAATCTTTTGTATTTCTTTGGTGTTGTTATTTCTCTTCTTTTATTTCTGGTTTAATTTACATATTCTTACATAATTATATTAGGTAAGAAGCCATGGAATTATGTTACAGAAAATGTAATATACTCCAGCTGTAAAGTAACTTTTTTAATGGGAGGTGTTTCATATGTGATATTTTCCTTCATAGATTTACTAAGAACCAGGATGGGAAGAAATGACACCATGGAAAGAAAACTAAGAGTGTTATTCAAATGCTTCAGTATCACCTTCATTAAAATATTTTAAGTATATTTTGAAATAAATTTTTTTTGCCTATTAAACCTTGAATCTGGGTCTTGTGTATCAATTATGGAATAATACATTTTCATTAAAGATGTGCAATTAATAGACACCAAATGGCATATTTGCACAAAATATTTAGTGTGGGCATGTTTCAGCATGAGCATAGGTGGGCATCTTCAAGAGGAGTTTTTACTGAGAAATTCCCTGTTTCCATCCCAGTCACGTTTGCACTGTAGAAACTCACTGTCCTGATCAAACATTCATGGACAGGTGCAGACCCATGACTCAAATGAACCAAAGAGTGTGTTTTGGAGGAAAAAGAACATTGAAAGCAAGAGTCTGTGGTAGAACTTGAGCTAAGAAAAGTACATGCTTGGGAAAATAGCCTTAAAAATTTGTAGGGAAAATTAAAGATCAAACAAGTGCAAAGAGAAAAAGTGGTAAGTAAATAACATGAAGAGAGATAGAAAGACTAAGTCAGTGGCTTGTGTTTTCTGTTCTGAGGATCTATCTGAAACTCATATATCCCTATAATAAATGACTTCCTTGTTTTATTAATTTTAAAATTGAAATAGAATTGACATATGATATTAGTCAGTGTTGGTTTCAGGTGTACAACATTTTTTCCTTGTGAGATCTTGAGATCTATTTTCTTAGCAACTTTTAAGTATACAATACATTACTGCTACCTATAGCTACTATGCTGTACATTATTCAAACAATTTGGTATGGAATTTTGTACTTAGCATTTTGTGACAAAGATGTTTCTCTACCCTGAACATCCCTGCCCTAGCTCTCAAAGTCCACCACGTGATCTTTACAAATAGTTCCTCTCCCAAGGAGGGTATTTAACAAAAATGGGTTCTTTCCATGCCCCAGTTAAAGGGCATTTTAGTGTAATTTATTTCCTTTTATTACTAATAAGATTGTAACCAGAATCAAAATTAGAAAAGTGAATTAGTATGATCCTTGGAATAATTATGTTTTTAATATTGTTCAATCATCACTTTCACTTATTATTTTTGCATATCAATTAGTAGGGTGAACAACACTTTCATTTTAAATTTTGGTAGACACTGATGAATGTCTGCAATTAAAAGAATTACATCTGTAAAAATTACCTATTACTGATCATAGTGCCCCCAAACATAATAATCAGTCATTAAATGTTTGTTGAAAGAAGGGTTTGACTAGCACATCCTGTGTGAGTAACAGCATTTTGTGACTAAGGAAGGTGATTTTTAAGTCTCAAATAATTGACTTTTCTTTTGCAATAACAGGAAGGAAACAATAGTTACTCTTCATAAATAATTTACCAGTGTGATTTCATAGCATTGATAATGGGCAGTGGAGTACTGAATATCATTTTTCTCAGAGAAGAAGCCAGGTTAGGCCTTCCTTAAATGAAACAATAAGTGTCTACCACATAAAATGAAACCACACATTGAGTTATGAATAATATTAAGATTAAATCTTAAATGTTGAGTAATAGAACTCTTTAAACTGTAAGTGAACAAGTTTTATTGCATGAATGAGTGAAAGTTTCTGTCACAGGAGTATGCTGTATTAAAGGTAAAGGGTTACCAACTCAAATGCCTAAAGAAATTTGTAAGTACACATATTGGTGGGGTGGGCATCTGGTATAAATAATAGGAAATGATGGTGATGGAGGTAGTGGAGAAACATGCCTTGCCAAAGCAATCCAAATTCAAATAGCAACAACTACAGCAAAATAAAATATACTATGTTTGGGAAAAAGCCCAAACCCCCCAAAACACCACCAACAAGACTTCTCTTGCCCAGATACAGCAATGGTCACCCATTTACAACCTTTCTTTGAAGCCAGTAGGCTGCTGCCAACA
Organism: Carollia perspicillata; assembly: GCA_004027735.1. Lineage (NCBI taxonomy): Eukaryota > Metazoa > Chordata > Mammalia > Chiroptera > Phyllostomidae > Carollia > Carollia perspicillata. The sequence continues at coordinate 7,341 of PVKM010008202.1, forward strand.
TCCGATAGGACTGACCTTTGGTGTACTCTGCTCCTCACAGGTTGAATCTAAAACTACTTGATACACCACTTTCTTAACTCTTTGTCTTGTGGTGATCTACTTTGTTCTTATTTTATTAGGAAAAATGGATCAATGTTCCATATCTCACATTTCCATAGATGGCAGAAAATTTCCCCTCGGTGCCCTAGAGGAGGCAGTATTGGTGAAATGCTACTGATTCCCTTCTCTACTTTCTTCATTACTGCTTCTCCTTCAATACGAGCACCCCATCTTGACAAGAGCCCAATTTCCTTTGGATGGAGTTAGTATGCTGAAAATCATGGTACAGCCTGGTGGATTTCCTTCTTTGTTCCTGGGTTGAGAAAGGGTAGACTCTTTGTCTCCTTTGAGTCATGACATCTGATTGTGCTCAAGATACTGTGTAGTTTCACATCTTGCCATGTGTGGATCCCGAGATCTACACTGGATAGAAAGTTGTAGGATGTCTTCACGTTGACTAGAGATCCAAGCTACACCCTCCAATTCAACTTCACAAGCAATAAAGGAGAAAGTGAATTGAAACTCACATATGGCCTCTGTTCTATTTATCACTCGGTTCAGGTTTTATAGTGAAGAAATGGTGAGGAGTTAGGGCCCCAGCAACCCAGGAGAACTTACTTCCCTGTCTCGGGAAGCCAAGGGGATTTTTTTAGCCACTGGCATGTTACAATTTTTCCTCCAACTCTGAGCACATGGATATGATAAGCTATTAAGACATAATTGAGAAAACATGAATTGGGCCATTTTATTTCCTTAAGATAAGGATGATGGATATATGCTATAATTAGATTTTGGGATCAGTACCCACAATGTTCTTTTGCTTTAACATTCTATGCTTTCTCGTGAGGATTTTTAAATACTAATCATCTTAGTATACCTCTGATAGAGAATAACAGAAGTCCACCTCTTGATGCCTTTATGTGTTGTCATCAGATATAATTACTGTTAATCACCTTGGATATAAATGAGATAAACAAAACACTCTACAGGGTAAAAGCAGCAAGCAGGTTGTATCCATGGAAATTTGTCTGCCTCTCTTAAACCAGAGACTCCCTGAAACATACATATCAAGGACTAGTTTTAATGGACAGCCAGACTTCTGGAGAGTCTGTTTCTAGGGTACTAGGGAATCTTAGTAAGGAGACCCTTGTAATGTGGATCTTTAAGAGTAGGATGCACTGGCAGACACTAGTACTTTATATATATGGAAAGTAAGTAAATGGAGATAATGATGGCTCATATTTGGGAAATCTCAGCCATGGAAAACTGCAAAAGGAGTCAAAGAAGTCAGTAAAGAGGATTTCTACACTGACATCCAGATCAGCAGAACAAGTTTTCTCAATCAGCCATATTTTGATTTCATGATCTTCTCCATATAGCTTTTGATTGAGATAGGGCTACTGCAGAGAATGCTAACAAGAAAGACTGAGTAGTCAATTTCTTGCTCTAGTTACACCTAGTGTACATCTAGTTACACGTCAGTCACCAAGTCTGAGTGGAGATAATGGGTCTGGATATGGTAAATTTGTTTTGTAATTCTAGCACTTCAAATCCTTAATAAGCCTACTTTTGAATTAATACAATTACAAAGGATATTAAGGCAGCACTGGAATAAAGATACACTCAAGGACCATAGAAACTGCTGAAGTGCTACAACCAGAACCAAAGTCATGGTAGACTGTTTACATGAACAGTCCAAATTCTGAGTCTTAAAAAGCAGAGAGAATATCAGGATAAGGAAGTAAAAAATCTTAGGGGCAAAATTATTTCTGCACTAAAACATTAAACAGTAATATTTTAAATTGCATATTTTAAAGTATCACTATACTGTTTAAATCTTATTTTTAAAATTTTGTTTTAAAGTGTATACTTATCTCTCTAAATTAAAAAAATAAAAAGCTTGGCCTAATAACTCCTCTAGCCTTTCTCTTTAGATGTGTTCACAAATCACAATTATGGGATTGACCAGCATTGTAATTTTAGAGATCAGAGGTCCTAAATCTAAGTGTATTTCAGAAAAAAATAACCAATTTTATGAATCACAGGACTAATTTTTTAAAGATCTTATTTATTTTTAGAGAGGGGTAAGGGAGGAGAGAGGGAGAGAAACATCATGTGTGGTTGCCTGTTGCATGCCCTCTACTGGGGACCTGGCCTGCAACCCAGGCATGTGCCCTGGACTGGGAATTGAACTGATGACCCTTTGGTTTGCAAGCTGGTGCTCAATCCACTGAACCACACCAGCCAGGGCTGCAGGACTAATTTTAATTCCAGGAAACTTGGATCTGATGAGAACTTACTTGACCATTGAAGATTACAGGGAAAAATATACTTGAATTACAGGTTTGTGCTAACATTATAAATGGACACAGAGGACTAAATGAGGTTTTTAAGATGGATTTGCCTCTTCTTGAGTATATTATTAGAATTATTAATTTTTATTTCTCTATTGAAAAAGATCCTCTTGCATGGGTAGATCTCACATGGTGCACAGTACTGATAAAGAAGCTATCCAGATGTAAAGGTCTGGAGCAATACAACCCCATCAAGACGAAACTATGGAGCAGTTCCAGATTCCTGGGAATGTAGGGCTCCAGGAAGGTAATTGGAAACAGAGCTGGATCAGGGGAATAATGGTGCTGATCCTTCTCAAAAACCCCCTTTCAGTCTCCAGTTTGGCCATCAGTACTCCCATGTGAGACATTAACTAAGGAATATGAGAAATGAAAGGAAAATGTATCAGCTATGGCAAGCGCTGCACTCTTCGTTTCTGTTCGGGTAGATCTCTACATCACCTGCTCTGACAAGTGAAGATATCCCTTCCAAGAACAATGCATTTTAATTCCCAGAATTACTTTGCCTTCAGTTGTCAGTATTAGAAATTTATTCTCTGCTGGGCTACCAAGGGTTATTTAAATTTTCCTATACCAAATCATAATCTGGTAAATCGGAATTACACTGTTTTAGCTTAACTCAAATATTGAATTAACACTTGCACCAGTGACATTTAAATAGAAGTAATTCAGAAAGAATGTAGACTCTGACTTCTTTTGTTTATTTTATGACTGAAAAAGGATAGACCACTAAAATATAAAACAAATTCAGGTGTTCGGCCAGATATAACCTTCCTGGGAAAATTGGAATCTGGCGGCAACCAGAAAAAGTCTGCTATTGACCTTTAGTTGATATCCCCAATTCCAGTTTGGTTCTTCCAGTCTCGTTTCTTCTAATGATGGCTGCTGTTTCTTTAGGCTGGCACTGCAATTCCAAGGCATCTGATCTTCCCAAACTTCTACATGAATGGGACCGGAAATGGGGCACTGTTTACTTTGGTAGATAGTACCACAATTTACAGCAAGTCTGATAACTCTTTTCTTAGTATTTACCAATCATGCCAACACAGGCAAATATTAGTTACATAGCTAAATCTAACTGCAAAGAGGGATTGGGAAATAGCTATGGACTCCAATCACTATTAATACCTAATCACATTCTTGCAAATATTTGTGAATGGAGGCCAGGCTATCGTTTTTATGTTTCTCTAAGGAAGGGATCAAATTATTCTACTTTAGAAACTGAAAAAGTGGATTGAAATACATGATACTGATTAGAATGAACTAACCTCAAGTCAGACTCCAGTGAATCTGTTGACTCAAGAACAATTGGGGGCAAATGCACTGCCTACTATGATACAGCTCCTCCTGCAAAACTTTACCCTAGAGCAGAACCTTTGTCAGAGCCCCTGTGGCCTCTCAAATAGGACCCAGCAGACCAAATAAGTGAAAACCTTGTGATTGTGAAAAATGTAAGTATTAGTGTTAGATTCAGCGGCAAATAACAGAAAATCCTAAACAATCAGTAGTTTCTTTCTCTGGAAGTCTGGATGTAGGAAGTACAGGACGAGTAGAGCAGTACCACATTAATCAGAAACCTGGGCTCTTTCAGTCTTGCTGCTCGGGCCTTTCTCCACATGTTGCATCATGGCCCAAAATGGAAGCTGAAGCACTAGCCGTCATATTCTTATTCTTTTAAGAAGACTTTCTAGAAGATTCACACACATTGCCACTTCCATTTTATTGGCCAAATATTAGTTATACAGCTAAATCTAACTGCAAGGGAGGATTGCAAATTTTATAGATATATATAATATTTGATATATATCTTTCATGTGTTTAACTGAGATTCACACTTTAATTACTAAGAAATATGCCCTGGCTGCTGTGGCTCAGTGGATTGAGTGCTGACCTGTGAACCAAAGGGTCACTGGTTCAATTCCCAGTCAGGGCACAGGGCTGGGTTGCAGGCTGTGTCCCCAATAGGGGATGCATGAGAGGCAACCACACATTGATGATTCTCTCCCTCTTTTTCTCCTCTCTCTAAAAATAAATAAATAAGATCTTTAAAAAAATAAAGAGAGAATAAATCCTCAGAGTCAATTAAAAATATCTATCTCAGATAATATGAAAAAAATCTGTCACATCCAAGAGTCTGATTATTTAATTTTAATTACTATAGTACAAGTTGAATTTCTCTAGTCTTTACTCTGGAGATATGAAAAGGAGTCACATTACAAGCATAACTTTTAATTGCTTTAGTATCTTCCCAAAATCTTCCACAAGTTTTTCAGTATTTCCAGGGGTATCCAGAAAAAAATACCTTTTGTGATTTTAAACAAATCTAGTCAGTTTCCATGGAGCATGCAAGGAAGGATTGGAAATACCTTCTGTCAAATGTTCAATTGAAATTTATACTTCAACTTCTAAGAAATAAAGGGAAAATGAATACTCGGCCATTTAGAAGTATCTATCTCACAGATTATAGATGACATGAAAAAATTCTTCTGTGTCTCCTTCTGCTCACTGGACATGATACATGTGCCAAACCATTCTGCTTGTTGTTCGGACTCTTGCTATAGCCCATGGGCATCAGAACTGTCTGGTTCTATGCCCATTTCAATTGCCTACAGCTATGAATATCAGACACACGTGTGCAAAAATGTTAAAGATAGACAATATTTGAGAGTAAGTTGCAGACATCATGGCCATTTATCCCTAAATATTTCAGTAAGTATTAAAATATTATCCCATATAACCATAGTACAGTTACCAGCTTGAGGATATGTGTCACTGACACAATAATTTAATGAAATCTGCCTTCAATATTCCGGTATTGTCAGTTTACCCCAAACTTTTCTTTACAGCCGAATTATTCACCTTTGGATCCTCCTTCCCCCGGATATCTAAGTTTTCAGATCTTTCCTTAGTCCTTTGGGTCTTCAATTTTCTAAATGGATATATATTCTTTTCTAGTATTAAGTTTTTTTTCAGAGAAGAAGAAAGAAAATTACATTACTGTATAAAATAAACAATAGTATGAAAAAACCAGAGGAAGTATATTATAAAGATAAATAGGTAAGAATTGTATTTTATATAGTTTTCATATGATGATACTCAAGTGTTTGTAAGCCTTTAATCCCTTAACAGAGTAAACATCTGACTAACCCCAGATTTCTTTATACTAAGCAACCCTTTCTTTTTATAGATCAGTGTTTTTCTTTTTTAATTTGTGTCATAGAACCTTCTGGCAAGCCTATAAAAAGATTTAATCAGGAAATTTTTGAGTGCCTACCTGTGTGTCAGGCATCGTTGTATGAAAAAGAAAACTGGAATAGTTCTGGGACAAGAAGTAAATAACATAATTTTTATTTAAGAGGCTTTCTGTGGCTGCCACGTTGAGAATATATAACATGGGGGCAAGGTGGGATACATGGGGACCAATCCCGAAGTCTCCTACTTTACACAAGCCAAGTAAGAGATGGTGGTGACTTGGATGAAGGTTACAATAATTGGCAGGGTGGGAAGTGGACAGATACTGGATGTATTTTGATGAATGAGTCCGTTGAATTAATTGGCTATTTGATTGGATGTGGGGTATGAGATTAAAAAGCATATTTGTCAGTGACATCAAGATTTTGGCCCAACTTTTCTCCATATTTTAGCAATTAGAATTGACAAATAACAGGTAAGTAGGATGCTCTGACTGCATGACAGACAGTTTATCATGATGTGGTTAAATGCACAAAAATATTTCCTACTAAAATATACTTTAAAAAATCCTCTAAAAGCAAAAACAAACAACCTGATTAAAAAATGAGCCAAAGACCTTAACATGCATGGTAACAAAGATGTACAGATGGCAGGTAAGCATGTGAAAAGGTGCTCTACAACATGGCATCACAGGGATTCAAATGAAAACAACAGTGAGATACCACTATGCACATCAGACACTATGTATGTTTTCTGTTACATAACAGCACTTGAATATTTAAAGAAAATTATGCAGCCCCTAAAGTTTGTTCTTCAATGCTTTTAGGTGAATCCTTCTCTTATGTGTATTGTAAACCAGGAGATGATGTTTAGGCTTTACTGAATATGTATTTTGATTTTCTAGTTTGTGCTCTCTGGAAAACTTCCCTGTTTTATTTTCAGATTTCTATGCTGACTGTTTGGACAGTAGTCAAAGTAAATATTGGCTCTAGAAATCATATCTATTAGGGCTTTACTCATTTCCCTTATAGGGAGATTTATGAGTCAAGGCTAATAAAACATGTTTTGGAACCTGCATGAAAAGATATTGAATCATGTTACACATTTATTTTCCATTTGTCTTTCTTTTTGTTTTTGTTGTTGCATGATTATCTTATTTTTTTCTAAAATATAAAAGAAATATGTAAAGCCTTAATGCCCTGTTCAACAAATAGCTATACTGTATTTCCAGGATTAGGAAGAACTGCTGTTGAGCTTTGAGGATTTAATTGGGTGGAAGGAAATTCAATATGAATTTATAGCTTGACATAAGGTAATGAAATGTTAACTTGAACATACAGAGGCAGAGTGACTTAAAATAGAGCAGTAACTGTACCTTCCTAGCTGCTGGTTATAAGCATCTGAAGTGTGTTTGTTTGGGTTTGATGATCCTTGTGCTGGGCAGACAGAGTGTGGATAGAAAACAGCTCAGTTATGTTTTTTTTTAAAAATATTTTATTTATTTATTTTTAGAGAGAGAGGAAGGGAAGGAGAAAGAGAGGAAGAGAAACATCAATGTGTGGTTGCCTCTCATGTGGCCCCCACTGGAGACCTGGCCTGCAACCCAGGCATGTTTCCTGACTGGGAATTGAACCAGAGACCCTTTGGTTCACAGCCTGTGCTCAATCCACTGAGCTACATCAGCCAGGGCTCAGCTATATTTTTGCTCTTCTCATCACCACCATGGTGTTAACATATAGGTGAAAGGTGAATTGGAAGAAGTCTAGCTACCTCCCACTTTCTCCACACATGCTTCTCAGTGAAAGCACCCCAAGGATATGGAGAATCAGGACAATTGCTGTGGTCCCTCAGAGCTACTTGTCCCAGACCTATCATCAGACCTTGCTGTCCCAGTCCTGGTTTGCTACAGGAGCTTGGGTTTTGCCTTGGTCTACCTATTACCTATTACCATTGGAACCTATTGGAACCTATTACCAATATATCATCTTAATGTAGGGCAGAGTGCTTTTCAAGGGAAAAATTTTTCATATTTGATAAACATGAATTTTCTGATGTCATGAACAGAAATCACCTACCAGAAGCAGCACCCTTGCCCTTGGTAAGGACCCAGTTGACAGTGTTAAGGCAGGAAGGTGCATGGTGACTAAGATGCGTTATTTTTGGCAGGTCAGTTAGAGAAGAGGAAGGGATGAGAGGGCATCCCCTGAGGTGAAGTACGTTTCAGACAGCTCTTTGAACCTTGCTGTGTCTAGACATAATTCTGATTAAACACTGGGGTAGAAACCCCTAAATGTCAGCCTGGCTCAGGAGTGTGATTTGTGGAATTTCCCATAGGGCATCGATAAACAGTTCTAACTTCATGGATAAGGCGCATCATTGGCAAAAGTATGGGAACAGAGATTTGAGTTGATGACTCGTTAGCATTTAAAAAATGACTTCACATCAGCAGAATCTATTTTTAAGTGATAACCGGTGAGAAAACTCTGACTTGATTTAGGAAATATCTTCTGAAAAGAGATGATAAAGATGGTCATATAAATTGCTTTTCCATGTACTGTACGCATGATATTTATGCTATTATTTTCTCTTGGGAATACTCACCTAAGCCTCCTGCCTTATCAAGATAGACTTGTTCAAAATCCCACTCTATTCAAATACGCTTTTCTGCTGGGTCCCTCCATATTAGCAGTTAACTGATCATGTTCATTAAATGACATTTGATACCTTGTTTTTGACATCATAAGTTGTGGTTAACAAGATCTTAAAGAGGGAATAGGTGAGAGGAATGTCAGCTAGGTATCAGGCTGATTGGGGAGATTTTTAGTACCATTGAATTCATATTATGTTGTCAACTGCTTACATATCTTAAAACATTCTTTCTGACTATCCCTGTATATCCCTTTCCACACTGTTCTCTAGAAGGAAAACTGTCTTCTACAAAATGAGAGTAATGTAGGTGAGCCAAAGTGGTATCCTTCACCATGGACTTTACACTCTCTCTGGCCTATATTTGTTATTTTTAATACCCAGTTTTGTACACAGGCTTATCTGGGCATAGTAGAAAAAAAAGTAAGAGTCCTTAGCCTGATAATATAAAGTCTAAAATTTTATTATTTCATGAAAATATCTTTTGTACTACTTCTTATGCACTAGGTAATAAACTAAGGACCTACCTCCCAGTGAAAGCATAATGAGTATGTTGACATTCTATACTTGCTCCCATGGGCCCCCATTGTTGACTTCCTTAGGTCTAGTCTGTTTTCTTCTCTGCTCTGGGCCCTGAAATCCTGATCCCTATGGAGGGCATCACTAGACTCCTTTACTCTCTGGCTTCTGCTCAGATTTGAATGATGGGAGATGCAGGTAAGGTGTACCTTGTGCTTTCTATGGGTATCTTTTTTGGCTTCAATTCTCACTAGGCTCTAGTAATATCATTCCTTTCCTTGCCCTCAGGACTAAGAGTTGTAGCTGCTTCCTACTGGTACAAGTTCCTGGTTGCCTAATAAGCTCTTTTTATTTCAACTCCTGGAGTGGGCTGTTTGTTTCCTGTTGGCACTGTAAAACATAGGCTCAAAAAAGTTTAGCTAAATCTTGAATTCTTTAACTTATTTGTTGGGAGCCACGCCCTGCCTGGTTTCAGGAGCTGTAAACCCCCCTGACTAAAGCTGAGTGACCTACCTTCAGACCATAAGCGACTAAGGAGACAGAGCTTATCTTCCTGGAATGAGTGCTGCTTCTGCTCCTTTTTTTTTGTAACTGGCCCCCAATGCTCGATCAGTTAGCCAGTGACAGGTAAGATTCTCCAAGGGGAGAGCAACCTAAGACAGGCATGATAACATGGAGGCCCCAGGGAAACACTTGGGGGCTATGGAAAAAGTGGGTGATGGACCCTCACCCCTCAGCTTTGACAAAGCCCGAGTCCCCATTCTGTACGAGAGAAGTCTCTGAAAATTCCTTGGCTACTGCCTCCTCTGCCTGACTTAAGCCTGAAACAATGACAGAGGGCGGTGCGGCCCTGTGTTGGAAATGATAAAGGCCCAGCAGGAAATGAGTTTGTTTCCCAAAGTTTTGTAGCCCTTTAGCTAACAGTCCCTGACTCAAAATAGGCCCTCAGAGTTCTTTGTATGCTATCTACTGTTTGATCCTTACTGCCTGCAATGATTAATGAACTGTACCTCTATTCCTGTGCAAATTGAAACCCAATAATACCCTGTCCAGGCAAGGGTTGGGGCGCTCGCCCCTTGAGGGGGAGTAGCCATGCCATCCCTTTTCCTCCACAGGACTCAGTAGTCCATGTGAATTTGTCTCATGTCTCATCCATGATGCCGTGGACACTGCATGCCGGTGTCCACCTCACTCACTCCCCACCTATATATGAGGCACCTTCTATCTGTACTGTCTTAGGTACTGAGGTGATGGATACCAGTTAGTTGTGTTAGGCATTGGGTGAATAGACACCTGTTAGGAGTGATATTTGTCAAGGAGGGAAACAGGTTAACTATAGTGCAGTCCTTCATATTTTGTGGGAGCCAAACTTTTGACCTTGAAGGACCATTGGTCTGAGGTCACAAGTCATTGTGCTGACAGAGAGACCTGTAACTGCTGCTGAATGAGCTATTCCATCTGTAAATGTCTTCCTATGCAAAAAGTTGTCCTGCCACTTCAGATGTGATGGATATCACCATGTATTGGTATATACTTGCTAATGTATATGGTGGGATGAGAGGATGAGAACTAAGACTAAAACTCAACTTTTTTTAACCCATTCCACTCTATTTTGATGAAATGTGTCCATAGACAGAGTAGAAGGGACCTATGCTTATTTAGGAAACATAGAATGTGATGATTAGAAAGCACCTAGCCTCTGAATTAGGTAGATCTGAAATGGAACAGTGGCTCCAAGAGGGGCAGGAAATAAGAACAATTAAAACACTGACTGAAAGTTGGGCACATACCTGGATTGAATCTCAGCTCTGCCACTTATATCACATGGCCTCTGGGAAATCACTTAATCTTATCAACCTTCAGCTTTCTTTTCTTCTCTATGGGGACAATTTTATGTATATTGTAAGGTTGTTGACATATACATAGCACTTGCCATGGACTATTGCTTAGAAAATTATAGCTGCAAGAGCTTATAGTCAAGATGGCAGTGTATGCAGACATGGATTACCTCTGTGCACAACCACATCAAAATTATAGCTAAAATATAGAACAACCATCACTCAGGAACTTCAGAAGTTGAGATGAATGGAAGTCTGACAACTACAGAATTAAATAAACTGCATCCATCCAGACTGGTAGGAGGGGTGCAGACCTGGAATAAACTGGTCCAACATCCACATGGATAAAAATTCTGGAGGGTTATCTTGGGAGCAGGGACCCCCAGCCCAGGATTACAGTACCAGGAAAATAAGTCGCCACAACTTCTGGATGCAAAAACCAGTGGGGAATGAACCAGTAGAAGAAACTGCTGGAGCCTCAAGCAGTTCCTCTTAAAGAACCAACACACAGACTCACCTACTCAGACCCAGTCCCTCTGAGCTCCAGCACCAGGGTGGCAGCTTGAAAAGTACCAGTGGTATACAGGGAGAAACCAAAGTGTCTTGCATCAAGGCAAGCACAGGCCTTTGTCCCTTTGCTGAACTATCTCCCCATAGAACTGCTAAACTAGTGCCATATCTGAGACTCCATCCATCTGGCTAACACTGTTTGACCCTCCTTGGAGATCCCCAGAGACTCTGCCAAACTGAACTAATGGGCCCCGCCCAAGCCACTTTTCCATATGAATCGCTGGTCCTGATTCATCCTACACAACTTCTTAAATCCTATCAAACAAATAACAGCTGGCCTCAGGGAGCCCTAGACTCAGCACTAGCAGCAGCCAGCCCAGAGTCAGAGCTTGGCTTTGTCTGAGAATCTTAAAGCCCAGCACAAGGGGCAGCCATCTCAGATTGCTTTACAGTTCCGGCATGGGCACCCTTCGTCTACCCTACTGTGAACACTGTGCACTGCTACAGACACTGTACGCTTCCTCTATACTACAGTGAACACCGTGCACTGCCACAGACACTGTACGCTTCCTCTATACTACAGTGAGCACCGTGCACTGCCACAGACACTGTACGCTTCCTCTATACTACAGTGAGCACCGTGCACTGCCACAGATACTGTATGCTTATTGTACACTAAATTTATAATATAGCATGAGATTAAATCAACTGCAAGAAAAACTGATACAATCAAAGAAGTACTGTAAGTATGAGATACATGAAGCTATCGCCGGTGTAACACAGCATACCGTTTTACAGCAAGCTTTATTTTTACAAGTAGAAAGAGTACATTGTAAAATGATGATTAAAAATGTAGTACAGTAAATATATAAATGCGTAGCATACTCATTTATTATCATTATCAAGTACTTTGTACAGAACATAATTGTTTGTGCTATACTTTTATACAAATAACTAGCAGCGAAGTAGGTTTGTTTACACCAGCATCACCACAGACACATCAATGATTTGTTGTGCAACCTGTTAAAATAGGTATGATGTCACTAAGTGATAGGGACTTGTCAGCTCCATTATAATGGTGGTTCCATTATGATCTTATGGGACCACCGTGAGGTGGTCCATTATTGGTGGAAATATCATTATGCAGTGCATGACTGTACAGCTCACTCTCTTGCCTGTCAACACATTTGCCCACCCCTTCTTTTCCATCAGTTCACTTTTATACTTTTTTCCCTGGTAGCTGATGTATTCTTGTCTCTCCTGTTTGTTTTTAAGTGTTATGGGTTTGGGACTATGTCTTTTAAAATAGCTCTGGAGGTTCTTATCAAATTTGCAAATTAGTAATGTCTAACTCTTAGCTCTCTGCATTCTGCAGAGCATATGTGTTTGTTGGGCTATATTAATATTTACCTTTTGGAAAATCAGCATGCCTTTGGCGATGAGGCAAGAAGCCAAGTGCTGTATACAAGCCTTTGAAATGAGGAACAAATAAAGGTCAGGTCATGAGGATGTTGATCTGGAGTTAAATCCTGTTCATAAATGGTCTCTGTAAACACATTTTGGCCAGTGTTCACTGACCTTTTCAGGATTTGGTCTTGTGAGAATATTTCCTGATCATTAGTTCATCAGATTATGTATTCCTGCTTACAGGAATGATACAACAGCCTTATTTATTTACCATATATCCCAAGTTCTTGAATAAGGCTTAAATAGCTGTGCTCAAATTAGTAAAGACATCGTGATATTACCCAGTTTTTGTTAAAGAGAAAGTTTATATAATTTAATAACACTCCGGAGCTTTTTATTTACAGGACAGTGATTTGAGAACATGTCTATAGTGAGGTCTGGTGCTGTACAACTAAAACTTTGCTCATGCAGAATGAATTGAGGAACACACTATCTTCCCTCTGACAAAAAATGTCCCATCTCCCTCTGAGTCTGCACTAATCTGCCTTGTGGCCTGCAATGATTAGAGTCATTCTTTTTAGTGAAAACAAACAAGCATTTTTAAAAATCTGATCTTTATTGTATTTTTTCCATTACCATTGTGTCCCATTATAGCCCTCTCCCCCACATCCCGCAATCACTACCCTGTTGTCTATGTCCATGAGTCCTTTTTCCTTTCTGCTTAATTCCTCCAACCCTTAAACTCCCCACCCTTATCCACTAGCAGTCATCTATTTTTTAAAAAGCAATTACTATGTGCCTGGTCTTTCAATGAGGGACAATAATAATAAAAATACACGAAAGATTCAACTCACATCTTCAAATAAGTTGCAATTATGATTTAAAGCATTTTCTTGTAATTGTTTTCTTTTGGCTGCAAATGTTTAAACTCAACTCAAACTAGCTTAGACACTGCCTCACCCCCCCCCCCAAATAAAAGTGCAATTTTCTAGCTGATTTACATGGATAATGGAAATAGCAGCAGTTGTCTTGGGGCTCATAAGTTTCTCTCTTTTGTCTCTGTTTCTCTATCTGAGTTGAAATTGCTCTTGGACAGCTTGTTTCTAGTGTCTGGAACTGTGGCCATCAGCGACACAATAATTTATTACCAAAAAGGATAAGATGCTTTCTTTAGTTCTGGTTTTTAAGAGTCATGGGACTATGATGGACCTTGCTTAGCTCACATGGTTGGTGGGATTGTGAGATAAAAGCCTGTTACTGGAACTGTTTAGATGGAGTGTAAGGGAAATTTTCCCAACCAAGGGGAGTCATGTCATCAGCTGGGGGCTCACAATATATATCCACCAGCTTCTTCTAAATTCCTGTAAATTATTGCTCTTTGTCAGATTTTTGGAAAGCAGGTAAGTCAGACACTAAAATTAACAGAGAAAATTTGCAGAGTAAAAAAATTAGCCCTTAGCCAATTTACTGTTTTTAAACACTATCAAAGGCCATGGTGTTTGAAGAGAAAGTTGTTTTCTATACTAATATCTTTTAATAATTGAATTTGATACTGGTGAGGTAGAGACTTTTTAGGTTTGTTTTAATTTTAGATGTAAAATATTGTACATGGTAATAGTAATGCACACAGAATTCCTCCCAACACCATTTATTGAAGAGATTATTTTTACTCTATTTTATGTTCCTGCCCCCTTTATCAAATATTAACTGACCAAATTGACATGGGTTTATTTCTAGGCTTTTTATTCTGTTCCATTGGTCTATGTATCTGTTCTTATGCCAGTACTAGACTGTTGGGTACTGCCTGCCTGGTTTCAGAAGCTGTAACCGTCCCCCCGCCCAGCATGGCTAAGGCTGAGTAAAAGACGTTGGGATCATAAGCCAGTAAGCAGACAAAATTTATCTTCCCAGCAGGGGCACCGCCTCTGACCGCTTTACTTCACCCTGGTGGCCCCCCTCCTCCCCGGTGGATGACTAGTTAGCCAATAATGGGTAAGATTCCTCAAGGGAGGGACTAAACAAAGATTTGATAGAATTTAGGAAAATCTGAAGCATGGGCCAAGACAAGCCATTAGTATGGAAAAACCACTGTAAACAGCTTCAATGTTAGGGCTTGAAAGTTAGGTGTGGCAGGGCCTCAGGGAATCACCAGGGCACAGCAAATAGTGGAACCAGGTTGATGGAGTCTCAGATATGGTACCTGCTTCCTGGCTCTGTGGGTGGGGAGGGCTCTTCAAAGAAACAATGACCTCTGCCAGCACTTTAGTATGGGAGAAAGCTGTCCCCCAGCTCTCACTCTGCTGCCAGACAATTCAGTTCCTCGCCATATATTTTTGATGCCTTTCATTGTGCTTCCCTTTCACTGGAGCACAGAGGAAGTGAATCCAGTAAGTCTGTGTGCAAGGCCTTTAAGAGGAACTGCCTGGGATTCCATAGCCTCAATCCCCACTGGTTTTTACAGCCAGAAGTTGTAGAGACTTATTTTCCTGGCACTAGAATCCTTGTTTCAGGGGCCTGGTGTGTGGATGGGACCCCTCACTCCTGAGATATCCCTCCTGATTTTTATCTGTCACTTGATGGTGTGGGACCAGACCATTCCATGTCTCCACCTCTCTTACCAGTCTTGATATGGTTTCTTCATTAATTCTGAAATTGTAGGACTTCCATGTGGCTCAATCTCTCTTAGTTCTGAATGGTGGTTGTTCCATGGTTTAGTTGTAATTTTGAAGTGTTTGTGCAAGGAGATGAGCCATGTTTACCTACACCACCATCTTGCTAATTTTATCTTTCATTGGTAGGATAGGGGGTTAATAGCTAATCATTACTTGCCAGTCAAAGCTCTAGGTAAAGGCATTGCCATCATTATAAATATACAGGGTCCAGTAAATACACAAGCAAGCAGAAGTAACGCTTGCTTGAGTTTGGTTGGTAAGGTAATAATACAGGTAATAATTTATACTTTTAATGTGAGCATTTCACTTAAAATGTTATATGGTACACTTGAGTGAGATATTGTTATATTATAGAATTATATGATATATTGTAATAAAGAAGAGGTGTAATTTATGCTGGGCTTTGTATATAATTATTATTATGATTGTCAAAATGGGATGGTAATATGAAGACATAGGCAAATTAAAGAGATATTTTACATGATAAATATGCTAAGTATCAATTATTTGATAAAATGTCAAAACTCACTATAGGCTGCAGGAGGTATGGAAGGTATTACAAAGGAAGGAGGAGATGATCTGGGCCTGGTAGACCTAAGATAAACAGACTGCAACATGAAAATTCTAGGTAAGAAAAACCTGCTATGCAAATCTGTGGAAGCAGGAGTGGGTATGTACATAGAGGAAATGTAGGTGATGACAAGAAGAGAAAGTCTACTGCATTAAGTGTCAAGGAAATGTTTAAGCCTTGGTTGGTGTGGCTCAGTGGATTGAGTATCAGACTATAAATCAAAGGGTCTTTGGTTTGATTCCTGGTCAGGGCACATGCTTGGGTTGCAGACCAGGTCCTCAGTCAGGGGCATGTGAGAGGAAACTAATTGATGTGTTTCTTGCACATCAATATTTTCCTCCATCTCTTTCTCCCTCCCTTCCTCTCTCTCTAAAAATAAATAAGGTTAAAAAAGAGAGGGATAATGGGGGGAAATAGGGAAAGGTCCATCGAGGAACATGTATAAAGGACACATGGACAAAGCCGAAGAGGGTAGGTTTGAATAATGGAGCTGGGGATGGGTGGGGCAGGAGGGAGTAGTGGATGGAAAATGGAGACAGGCATACTTGAACGACAATAAAAAAGTGTTTAAAGGTAAAAGATGGACAATCATTTGTGTTGCTGGGTGAGATTGATGTAGTGAAGAGATAAATATTGATGATGCAAAAGTGAAAAGTAATTATAAGCAGTGAGTTTTTGGAAGGCAAAAATGGATGGGATCCAGTGTATAACTGGAGATGTACAATACTTACATGGTGTAGGAAAAAAGGTAGCAGAGTTCATGGACCAAATTTTTGAACATTTGATGGGGAGAAATTGAATGTGTTACTGTTAAATCACTTGTTATCTCCCAATGAAGTAAACCCTGTTTCAAATTTACACACATTTTCCTTCATATCTGGTCATCTGGTCTGATGTCAATCATTATTTTGATATAATTCAATCAATTCAGGGAGAATGGTGAGGGAAGAGAGTAATGATTGATAGGAAAAATTAGAGGAATTCATAGACTGAAGATCTTAATGATTGGGCATGATACATCATTGTGTTTTAATGATGGGACTCCTTCCAAATTGCAATTATGTTCTGGAAGGTGGGCTTGTAGAAGGAGAAACCTGTAGTTTCTCCAATTGTTGAATGTTCTGGAAACCCAGCTGTATCAGTGTACTATCTGGCATTGTTTTGAGAGACTGCATTCAGGTTCAGTGAATTTTTTTTGAAGACTCACATATTTGCCCATTTCATGATGAGTGATTTATATGCACACCTCCTACATCACTCTGAGTGTTCAGCAGTATGTGTCCAAAAAATGTCATGACCCCATGCCCCACCCTCCTTATTCATCCAATCTCACCACAAGAAACATCTTGTTTGTTTCCCCAGATGAAAAAAGTCCTCAAAAGGAAATGTTTTGCCAATGTGAAAGAGGTGAAACAAAAAATGGCAGAAGCACTAAAATGCATAGAAATTAACAAGTTCAAGAACTGTTTTGACTCAGGTAAGGGCCTATCTTGGCCTGAACCACCTGGGAAACACCAGGGCCAGTGCACACAGTGGACAGCTACAGAACATGTCAGAGTACCACCATCCCCCTCCCCCCCCACAGATGATTCTCCATGTCGGGTAGAGATTGGTGGTGAGTGGTACAACCAATCCTTGTGGCTTACTGGTCTGGGTAAATCCCTCCCATTGATCTGCCAATAGCAACCAAGACTCAACTACAGCAGGAGGGTACACTCAGCCCACAGGGAGGGTGCACCTTGAGTACTCAGCTTGAGTGTTAGGGGAAGCTAAGCCACTGGACTCTATAGGACACTTATGACGTTAGGCCACACTAGTCACAAAGTCAAAGCAGCTCTACTTAATACATAGAACCAAACATAGGGGGCTGTCAAAACGAAGAGACAAAGAGACATGGCCCAAATCAAAGGACAGATCAAAACTCCAGAAAAAGAGCTAAACAAAATGGAGATTAGCGATCATTTAGATGCAGAGTTCAAAACACTGGTTATACGGATGCTTACGGAACTTAGTGAGGACCTCATCAGTATAAAAAAGATCCAGTTAGAGATGAAAGGTACACTAATTGAAATAAAGAACAATTTACAGGGAAAGAACAGTAGAGTGGATGAAGCCAAGAATCAAATCAATGATTTAGAACATAAAGAAGCAAAAAACAATCATGTAGAACAACAAGAAGAAAAGATGATTAAAAAAATTAAGGATAGTGTAAATAGCCGGTGGGAAAACTGTAAGCAGTCCAACATTTGCTTCATAGGAGTGGCAGAAGGAGGAGAGAAATAGCAAGAAATAGGAAATCTATTTGAAAAACTCATGCATGAAAACTTCTCTAGTTTGGTGAAGGGAATAGACATGCAAGTTCAGGAAGCACAGAGAATCCCAAACAAGATGGACTCAAAGAAGCCCACTCCAAGACATGTAATAATTAAAATGCCAAAGTTTAAAGATAAAGAGAGAATCTTAAAAGAAATTAGTTACCTACAGGGGAATACCCATAAGACTCTCAGCTGACTTCTCAAAGAAACTTTGCAGGCTAGAAGGGACTGGCAAGAAATATTCAAAGTCATGAAAAGCAGAGACCTACAGCCAAGATTGCTGAACCCAGCAAAGCTATCATTTAGAATTGAAGGGCAGAGAAAGAGCTTCCCAGAGAAGAAAAAACTAAAGAAGTTTATCATCACCAATCCGTTATTATATGAAATGTTAAAGGACTTATTTAAGTAAAAGAAGAAAGTCAAAACTATGAGCAAAATGACAGAAAATACATATTCATCATCAAGTGAATCTATTAAAAAAACAAGCTAAGTAAACAGGAAGAACAGAGACAGAATCATGGATACAGAGAACATTTGTCAGATGGGAGGGGATGGGGGAGAATGGATGAAGAGGTGAGGGGATTAAGAAGCACAAATATGTACTTACAGAATAGCCACGAGGATGTAAAGTACAGTATAGGAAAGGGAGTAGCCAAAGAACTTGTGCCCATGACCCATGGACATGAACAATGGTGTGGAGAAAGTCTGAGGGAGTGTGGGGTGCTGGCTGGAGGGGGAAAAAGAGGGAAAAATCAGGACAACTTTAATAGCATAATCAATAAAATATTATTTAAAAAAATTAGGCCCGGGGTGTGTCCATCAGATGTGAATGCCTGAATCACAGCTGAGAGGGATCCTCAAGGGATCTGGTGATGTTGAAATCTAAGAAGCAAAGATTTAGGGTGAATCTGCTGTGTGTTCCTCATGGTGATGATAAGATTCGGGGATGGGAAAAAGAACAATATTTTTAATAAATAAAGGGGAGTGAGAATGATTTTGATTGGTGACAGTGAAGAGAAGGGGTAGCAGGTAGGTTTTAGCAGATGAGGAGAGTAGTAGTTGTTTGGAAGTGGCAGTGTAGAATAAGGAGTGTCCTTATAGGGTGCTAATGTACTTAAAACATAGGAAACAATTGAATAAATTTACGGTATCCATTTCCCCTGGAAAAAATCAAATTTTAGTAAATAAACATTGCAAAAATATGAACAAAGAATATGAAGATTTATGGATTTATGAATCTTGGAATAGGGAATTCCTAAAGGAAGATTGAGGACTGAGCTGAACAGTGGGATTTTGGATCATAGAAAAGAAATCACACAAAAAAAGGAAAATAAGAAGAATACAAGAGTGTAAGAACTTAATTGACAGTGACCAAGGAAAACAGACTGAAGATATACAGACATTTTTTGTTCTCAAATAGTCAGGATAACAGGTGGTGTTACTCTGGTGAATAGAAAGTGCAAGCATTCAGAGTTTATTTGCAGTCAGGATAAGCCTAGGGAGAAATGCCACTTTATGCCTCTTTACTAATTTTCCACCTGTGGTCCCTGTTCAGATTATTGTACTCAGAATAATTTTACTAATACGCACAATGTGCTCCCATGTATAGTGTGCATCCACATTTTCACCCCAAACTTTCAGGAAAAAAACTTTTGTTTTAATTAATTAATTAATTAATTAATATTTTGTGTTTTTTTTGTATTATAAAGGAATTTCAGCATTTATTTTTAACGTATTGTGGTATGAGAAATTTTATGTAACAAATAATTATAAAACAAGAACAGATACAAGGTACAAGAAATTTTATATACTGGTAACAAATTAGTACTACCCATGGATAATGTGCATGCTTATTTTCCCCTCAAAAATTTGGACAAAAAATGCACATTGTACATGGTAAAATATGGTAATTGTAGCATTTCCTTTGCTTAAGCCCTTTCAGTACCTCTCCAATCAGGATGAGGTCCAAGCTACTTAACCTTGATTGAGTAATGAAGGAAGAATAAGAAGTAATTTTTGGAGGAAGGTGTTGAGAAATATAAGGAAAAAATAGAGAAATGTGGGTTAGTTGTAGGAAAATGGAGAGTAGAGGGAAAAGAGAAGATCAGAAAAATATATTAACATATTCTGAAACAAAAAGGAGCCATGCCACTTCCATCCATAGAATATCAACAAGGAATTAAGGAAGTAAAACCAGTGTCTTGTTTCTACTAGGTCTGCCAATTCTTCAGGCTTTAAACCATGATGAAGGTGAGTGGAAAAGAGAGAGAGCTACAGTGAAACCACAGGGTTTTTTTCTTTTCTTTTTAGTATTGACTCTATTATAGATGTCCCAATTTCTCCCCCTTTGTCTGCCTCTACTCAGCCTCTGCCTCTACTCAGCCTCTGCCTCTTCTCTCTGGCCATCACCAAACAGTTGTCAGTGTCTATGGGTTATACATATATGTTCTTTGGCTAATCCCTTCACCTTCTTTCATTCAGCCTCCTCTCCCCCTCCTCTGATAGCTGTCAGTCTGTTATATGTGTCCATGCCTCTGTTTATTTTTTATCACTTTATTCTGTTCATTAGATTCCACATATTAGTGAGATCCTGTGGTATTTGTCTTTCTCTGATTGGCTTATTTTACTTAGCATAATAATCTCCAGGTCCATCCATGCTGTCACTAAGGGTAAGATTTCCTTTCTTTTTCATGGTCATGTAGTGTTCCACATGTAAATGTACCACAGCTTTTTTACCCACTAATCTACTGATGGGTACTTGGACTGCTTCCAAATCTCAGCTATTGTAAATAACACTGCCATGAACATATGGATGCATATATTCTTTTGAATTGGTATGTTTGGATTCTTAGGACATATTGCCAGAAGTCGGATTGCTGGGTCAAAAGTCAGCTCCATTTTTAGCTTTTTGAGGAAATTCCATACTGTTTTCCATAGTGGCTGCAGTAGTCTGTATTCCCACCAGCAGTGCACAAGGGTTCCCTTTTCTCCACATCCTCGACAGCTCTTGTTGTTTGTTGATTTATTGATGGTAGCCATTCTGACAGGTGTGATATGATATCTCATTTCATTGGGGTTTTAATTTGCACCTCTCTGATAATTAGTGATGTTGGGCATTTTTTCATGTGGCTATTGGCCGTCTGTATGTTGTCTTTAGAGAAGTATCTGTTCAGGCCCCTTGCCCATTTTATAATTGGATTGTTTGCCTTCCTAGTATTGAGTTGCATAAAGTCTTTACATATTTTGGTAATATATAGTTCTTTATGTACTACCAGATGTATCATTGATAAATATGTTCTCTCATACAATGGGTTCTTTTTCATTTTGTTGATGGTTTCTTTTGTTGTGCAGAAGATTTTTAGTTTGATGTAGTTCCATTTGTTTATTTTTCCTTTATTTTCCTTGCACTAGGAAACATAATGGTAAAAATATGGCTGTAAGAGATATCTGAGATTGTACTGCCTGTTTTCTCCTAGGATTTTTATCATTATGTGACTTACATTTAAGTTTTTTTATACATTTTGGATTTATTCTTCTGTATAGTGGCAGTTGGTGGTTTAGTTTCTTTTCTTTTCTTTTTTTTTTTGCATGTACCTGTCCAGTTTAACCAACACTATTTATTGAAGAGACTGCCTTTATTCTATTGTATGCTCTTGCTTCCTTGGTCAAATACTGATTGATCATATAGGTGTGGGTTGATTTCTTGGTTCTCTGTTCTTCTGTTCTGTTCCATCGATCTGTATGTCTGTCTTTACACCGGTACCGTTTATTATAATAACCTTGTGGTATAGTTTGATATTTGGTATGGTATGGTGATCCCTCCAACTTTGTTCTTTTTTCTCAAGATTTTTGAGGCTATTCAGGATCTTTTATGGTTCCATATATATTTTTGGACTATTTGTTCTAGATCTGTGAAATATGCCAGTGGTATTTTTTAAAATCTCCACTGAAGGACATTTTTTCATTGCTTTTAAAGAGGGGGGAGAGAGAGAGAGAGAGAGAGAGAGAGAGAGAGAGAGAGAGAGAGAGAAACAGACAGAAACAGACAGAGAGAAACAGAGAGAAACAACAGAGAGAAACAGAGAGAAAGAGAGATCAGTGTCAGAGGGAAATTTTTGGTCTATAGGACACTGCTCCAACCAACTGAGCCTCACTGACAAGGGCATGCCATTGATATTTTAATAGGAATTGCATTGAATCTATAGATTGCTTTGGGCATTATGGACATTTTAATGATGCTAATTCTTCCAATCCAGGAACATAGTATATGCTTTCACTTCATTGTATCTTCCTCAATTTCTTTCTTCAATGTCCTACAGTTCCAAGTATAAGTTTTTACCTCCTTGGTTAAATTTATTCCTAGGTACCTTATTATTATTTTTTGTTTCAGTAGCAAATGGGATTGTTTTCTTAGCTTCCCTTTCTGGTAGTTCATTATTGGTGTATAGAAATACCACTCATTTCTGAATATCAGGAGCAAGATAAGGACGTCCACTTTCACCACTCTTGGTCAATGTAGTACTGGAAGTCCTACTACGGCAATCATACAGGAAGAAATAAAAAGCATCCAAATTAGAAAGAAGTAGGTAAAACTGTTGCTATACACAGATAGCATGTTATTGTACATAGAAAACCCTTAAGACTCCACCAAAAAGCTACTAGAGCTAATAAATGAATTCAGCAACGTGTCAGGATACAAAACCCACAGGCTTCTGAGTCAGACAGATGAATCTGAATTTGAACAATGGCTATAACATAAATTAGCCCTGACCTTAGTCAAATCATTTTATCTCTCTGAACTATATATAGGTTCTGGCTTGTAAAATGAGATTAACACTCCATTTCTCTAGGTTGCTTTGTGTTTTAAATGAGGAACATAAAGTGCGGAGCATAGTGCTTGGCACCTGTTAAAGGCACAGTAAATGCACATTTCACCATTCTCTGCGGATCTATAAGCTTCAGATTCAGTTTTTATATTCATTCTAGTTTTATTGATAGTTTTATGCTTCTGCCTATCAAAATTCAGTATCACCTTGGACTTGTTTTTTATCTCTTTTCTTTAATGGTTCATTTTTCTAATTTATTCTAGTTACTGAATTTGTGGTATTTGTATTGGTGTTTCAGTTTTCTCATGGACACACAAAACCTAGAATTTCTCATTACCTTTAGGAGATTTTACTTGAATGTTAATTTTCTAGCTAAAATTAAACATGTAAGTGAGTTAGGTTCCTTCCTGTGTCTACCACCACATGCAGCAATACAGTTATCCCCGTTTTGTACCCGAAAAGACTGGCTTTCATACCAATCTAACTTCAGGCAGTGGATTACTTCCAGAAGGACAATAATTTTGTTTTTAAAATGAGTCATACATGCTTATCTTCAAGTGTTTGTGAACAAATTCATTCTCCCTTTGTTTAGTGCTTGGACTTCTGGGTATCGATTACAAAATGAGAGATTGGTGGTTACTCCTGCTAAAAATGTGTTTGATTCTGTGATGCCTAGAGAAATTGTACCCTTTTCCAGAGGCCTCACAGCTGTCAATAGCAGACTCAGGAGGAGAAGATGTACCTACTGGCTCAGAGCGGAGTGTGGTTCCCCATATGCCCATTTAACAACAGGGCAATAATGCCATGTGCTGCCATCTTTCCTATTACTTTCCCATATTAAAAAATCAGGTGACCTACTGGATTCTTTTCACTTTTCTTGCCACCACTCCAAATATATAAGAACAGAGAAGAAACAATGTGTTTAGATTGCTGATATGGTGTAATAAACTCTATGGATCTACATTAAAAGGAAAGGTAGTAGAGAAAAATAAATGACAAAAAAAGAGGTAAATAAAAGAGTTCAGATGTCTTCTTTGGAAAAACTGGAAGGTTGTTCATTGTAAATCCTTGACCTCCAAGGAACTTACCACTATTGAATTAAGTTATTGAAACATAAGCCTTTCAACAGTGTTGACAAGGTTGACCTTTGATGTCTCATCTCCTGTTTATTGTGTATACATATTACATAGGTCATAGATAAGTGCAAGTTTGTATTTTTAAAATGGGGAGATTCCATGTGGTTTTGCTGCTCTTGGGGTGTGAATGGGAAGATGGGCTAGGAATGTTCTCACAAAACTCTGTTTGTGTTAATCATTCTCAACATGACAAATGAACAAGAAAAGGCCCTTGGGCATTCTCAGGAAAGGCAGGATGAGGGAAGGAAGTAGCAGATGACTATCAACTCCTAAAAAAACGATTAGTTTCAGAGAAGTGGCTGGGATATTAGGTTCTTCTTTTTGGCCCGGCACTGGCTTTCCTCTATACCAGGGCAACACATTTACAAATGACCCACACAGAGATATTTGCAGTTGGTTATGTTCTGTTCCCCATAGATCAGGGGCAAGATGCTCCCTTCACGCCTTCTTCCCCACACAAGATGTCCAAATGTTTCTTATCCTGTTCAGGGGCTAGGAAGTTTCAGAACTGTTGAACTGTGGGATGTCCTTAGGTAGATAACAGGAGGTCACTGGTCATTATTATCCCTTCGATTCTGCTTCCTGGTATTTGAGAAAAAAGGTGTTTATTCTCTGCTCAAAGATTACTGGTTTTTCTCTCCCCTTCATCTCTGCTCTATCTCTGCTCTACTTCTTGCTTTCTGTCCTATCACTCCCTAATTCCTTTTTTCTATCAAACAAGAAAGCTGGCTCTGCAAGCCTAGATTTCTGAATCTTCCTCTTGCATTTAACTCTGCTTCTGTTTTGTTGTAGACTGGAGGAGGGAAACCAGCTCTTGGGTAAGAGTGAGTGAAAAGGGGAAGTGAAATGCATAGAAAGCAATCATACTAATATGTTGAGCTGACACTTTACAACAGCTGTGCAGGTGATAAATTTGGAGTAAATGTCTGCCTTGTCTTAAACAGGACCAGGTGTTCTGAGAACGGAAAGCGTATTTTTTTTTTGTTAGTTTTGCCTACTGGTGATATTTCCTTCTCTTGTAAGTGACATGAGCAGATTTGAATTAGCCTCAGTAAGAAAAGTGATTTAAGAGACATGACAATATCTGGTGAAGTAAAAGGAAGAGAACAACCCAGTATAAAAGGGAAGGAATTCAGCTGGGCCTTGGGGAGGCCCACCCCAGGCTCTGCAGGACCCTCAAGGCTCTTTCTCCTTGCCCGTGGACTCCTTTCCCCATGTCTGTGGACTGGTTTTCTCCATGTGGTAGGAAACACGACCACTCACTAACACCGGAATGTAACTATAATTGGAAGAAAGAAACTGTGTCTTTCTTCCCTTTAAGAAAGAGAAGAAGAAAAAAAGACAATCTAAGTAGGGTGTCTTTTGGCCAAAGCAACTATAAATTGTATATTTTGACGATGACTTTATTTTTAAGTTCCGGCAGTTCGTTGGGGTAAGATTGAAAGTGTAAGTTGGGGATGAAAGGAAAGAGTTAGCACTGATATGCTAAGAATATTAAACATTTTATCGTGAGATGCTGCCCTTGCAAATTCTGTGGCTGGTATGGAAAATATTTATCTTCTGCCTATCGGTTGAGATTATACTGTTTTATAAGAATTGATATTTATTCTTTGGAGGTGTGTGTGTGTGTGTGTGTGTGTGTGTGTGTGTGTGTGTGTTTCTACTGCTAGCTGCTGGAAATAGGAAGATGAAAAGACTAAGCAGGCAAGTTCTACGATAACTTCTGGTACAGGGAATTTTAGAACCCCTGGGCAGTAATTTTAGACTGAATAACTCAGACCTGTAAAAATATACTGCAGGGTGAAGTCAGATGCATCCTAACACAGAACAGTTTCCTGTCATCACGGGTTTCCCAAAAGGCACACAGCGTTATGGAGAGGAACGGACCTGAAGAGAAGGGCTCAAGGTTGACGATAAGGGGCATCTGCGAGTGGCTTTTGAGGGGAAGCAGAGTTTGATACCCCCAAATATGTCTTTTGAGATATTATTCGAAGCAGGTTACTATCAAGAAATGTAAGACTCAGGAAGAATATTCGACCTTGCCCCTAATTGCTTAAAAGAAATTGGACGGAGGATCTGCTCCAGGAAGGAAGCTGTATGGTCACACAAGACTGTCATGAAATGTGAACAAGGTGTGAGAGTCAGGGAGCAACCAACAGGGCTTGTTTAATCAAGTCCTCTCGGTGTCCCATAGTCAAAGGTAACCGAGCCCAGCAAACATTTCTTTACCAAACGTTTACTTTTCTATCTCCATGTGAATTGCCTGTCTGCCATTTGAAGTCACAAACCACAATTCCCCACTTCTGCTTAGCTCAAGATGGCATATAAGACTTGAATGCCTAATCTGCCCTAGGCTCCCATATTCTTATGGAACACTGTGTGTATATATGTAATATATTTGGTTACTTTCTCCTGTTAAATTGTCTCATGTTAATTTGACTATTAGTCCAGCTAGAAGAACGGAGAAGGGCAGAATAAAATTTATTTTTGTGCCTCCATACTACTCTACACCTTTCAAACTTCTTGGTTGCTTTTCTTTTAGATGGTGTACACAAAAGATAGCAATCAACAAATGTATCATCATAGAAAGCTACTTAGTCATAAAGAATATCTGTCTAGATAAGAAACAAGACAATGTGGCATCAGCATGGGTACAGGGACAGGGACCATCCTCACATATTCCATGGTCCCACAGAGCTCTACAGACCAGCAGACATGTACTTCACCAGGTACATGGAAGGAATGGTCCTGCATGGGTTTCTGCAAGTCTGGCAAACCACCTGCCACCTTCCTTTGCCATTGTATATGCCCTTTCTCTTAGTATGAGTCAGAGGCCTATTAATACTTACATTTCAACAAGGCATGTTTAAGCACATTTAACTTACCAGAATACATTTGACCAAAAAGAAGTCATCTGAATCAAATTATTCATACTTCTGGGTGATTGTCTTTTTATAATCCATGGACTAGACAACTTTTCCATATGGTGTTGCAAAACACTTCAATGGATGCCATATTAATTATTTAGTTTAGTTTTCTCCATTTTAGTGTTGTAATTTCCTTCAGTTACTCTATTTATTCTGTAATAACTGATACAGCTGTTCAACCTTTTGTCAGAGTACTTTGTGGAATTAAAGAATGGGCAGTACAGGACACGAGTCCTGAAACAGAGTAAGTTTCTTATAATAGTGCACAGAGAGCTGTAAGCTATTGAAGTGAACATGTCCTGGAAGATGGGGGTGGGGGACCAGCAGTGAGGTGAAGTTTTCTTATGGAGGAGCTGGGAGTATTGGAGTGGACCACAGTGTGACCTGTGATGTGACAGCTGTGTGGATGCCACAGAAAGAGATATGAGGTGATCTCTTCACACATAGACATTGGTACAAGAAATTGGAAAGGAAACTGACACTTGGAGTACATATGATCAAATTCAAAGGCAGTTGCAAAATTTCAAAGTAGGTTCTTACTGGCTCAACTTGGGTAAGATGGTAAGATCCAGACCAATACCCGATACCCAGTTACAGCAAGTATCAGGCATTAGGTTGGCCACTCCTTAGACATATGGACAGGGAGGCAGGAGCAGTTTTCAAAATAAGAAGGCATAGATGGTCAATCCCACAGTAATACACTGGAGGCTACTTCTTCTTCTATTAAGCATGAGCACTAAGTGTATTACCATTTTTGGCAAAGTTGACTTTTCCACACACTTTTTCTATTTATCATAAAATGGATTATGGAAGTCAGATAAGAGGAAATTAATTTATTACATGGTGTAGTCTCTGTTTTTCATACCTTCTAGTGCAAGACTCGAACACTCACTATTCGAGAGAAAAAACTAATAAAAGCCCTCTGGCAATCCCGGCAAATCAAAAAGAAGACAGAAATGGAAAAAGGCTTTTTTGGCATATCAGGATGATGCTCTAACCAACAGAGCTACCCAGCCAGGGATGAAAAATGGCTTTATTGATTCCAAGAAGTTTGAAGTTTTTGTAAGTTTTATAAACCAATAGAAAAAAATTGGGAAAACAAAGAAATTAAAACCAGAAATCACTAGTTAGAAATTTTGCCCACTGAAAATTAATTAGCAACAACATAAATAACTTACTTTATTTTGGATGTTATAGAGGTATAATTGACAAATAAAAGTTATATATACTTAAGGTATAGATGTGATATTTTATATAGGTGTAAATTATAAAATGATTAGGATAATCAAGCAAATTAAAACATTCATCACCATACCTGGTTACTATTTATGGGTGGGGTTGGGGAGAATATTTAAGATCTACTCTTATAGCAAATTTTAAGTATAAAGTAAATATTATTAACTGTATTCACTATGCTGTAATTAGATTCCCAGAAAGTATTCATCTGATAACTGGAAGTTTGTACCCTTTCACCAACATATCCCCATTTTCTGCACTTGCTAGCTCCTGGTAACCACTGTTCTACTTTCTGGTTCTATGAGTTCAATGTTTTTAAAATTCACATATAAGTAAATGATACAGTATTTATCTTTCTGTGTCTGACCTGTTTCACTTAGTATAATGTCCTCGAGGTTTATCCATGTTGTCACAAATGGCAGGATTTCTTCTTTTTTATGGTCAAATAAATTCCATTGTATATGTAATATATATAAAGAAACATATATATATATAAAACTATGACATCTACACTTTAAATATATATAGTTTTTATTTGCTAACTACACATTAATAAAGCCAGAATAAAAGAAGTTATTTATGTTGTTGTATATTAACTTCCAGTGGATAAGTTTTTTAGTTGGTGATTTCTGGTTTCAATTTCTTTGTTTTCTATTTTCTTCTTCCTAACACTATAACTATAAAAATTTTATAACTATAAAAATTTTAATTTTTTTTGGAATCACAAAGCCATCTTTTCATTTCTGTCTTCTTTCTGATTTTCCTGGGCTTGCCAGGGGGCTTTTATTAACTTCTCTTTTCCAGGAGTGAGTGTTCTAGTCTGACCTCACACTTAAACATTAAAAGATATGAAACACAGAGACTATACCATGATATATATGTGTGTGTATATGTGCACATATATATGTATGTATACACACACACAGACACAATGCTTTCTTTCTCCACTTATCTGCTGATGGACACCAGGTTGTTTCCATATCTCAGCTACTATGAGTCAGCTGCAGTGAGCATGTCAGTGCAGACATCTCTTTGAGATCTTGATTTCATATCCTTTGGATGAATACCCTCTAGTGGGGTTGCTGGATCGTATGATGGTTCTATTTTTAGTTTTTTGAGTAATATTCATATTGCTTTTCATAATGACTGTACCAGTTTACATTCCCATTAACAGTGTAAAAATGTTCTTTTTTCTCCACACACTTGGCTATACTTATCACTTGTTTTTTGATAATAGCCATCCTAACAGGTATAAAGTGATATATTATTATGGTTTTTATTTCATTTGTCTGGAGATTAATGATGTTCAGAATATTTTCAGGTACCTATTGTCCATTTGGCCTTTGGAAAAATGTCAGTTTAGGTTGCCTATGTTTTAACCAGGTTCTTTATTCTTCTGCTATTGAGTTGTGAGAATTTTTTATGTGTTTGGAATATTAATCCTTTGTCAGATACATGATTTGTAAATATTTTCTCCCATTTCATAAGTGGCTTTTTAAATTTTGTTGGTTGTTCCCTTCACTGTACACAAGGTTGTTTATTTTGCTTTTGCTGCCTGTGCTTTTGGTGCTATAGCCAAGAAACACCGAAAGGCCAGTGTCGAGGAGTTTCCTCTTTTTTTCAGGAGTTTTATGGTTTTAGGTCTTATTTTTAAGTTTTTAATCCATTTTGAGTTTATTTTTGTATATGGTGTGAGATAAGGGCCCAATTTTTTCTACATGTAGATATCCAGCTTTCCCAACACCTTTTATTGAAGAGACTATCCTTTCTCTTTTGTGTATTTGTGACACCTTTGCCATAGGTTAATTTACCATATACGCATGGATTTTCTTCTGGGATCCTATACTGTTTTGATTACTATAGTTTTGTAATACAGTTTAAAATCAGAAATGTGATGCCTCCAGCTTTGTTCTCTGTTCTCAAGATGCTTTGACTACTTGGAGTACTTTGTGATTTCAGATGAATTTTAGCATTGTTTTCTGTAAAAGATGCCATATTTTTATCATTAAATGGTGCAGGATTGGATGGGTTTGTGAATGCTTGGACTACTTTGGGAAGACTTAATGAAAATTTGACAGCATTTTAAATATAGCAATGTTCTAAAGTTATAACTGGCTAACAGAAACTCTTAGAGGAGGTTACTAACATAGGAAACAGGAGAAACTATGGTTATACAGTGCTCTTTCTAAGGCTGAGTGAAAGGGCTTTGAAATTGCACCACTGCCAAGTCTAAGCGATATTGCCCATGGTCATCAGTTTGGTGGTAGCTTCTTTTTAGTGTAATTAAAATCCACAAGGAAGAGCAGCATTTGACTTTTGTCTTACATTCTAGTGGATATGGATGGAATTCAATTGGACGAGGGAAGAATTTTATTCTCCCATTAGTGTGTGGGTTGAAGATGAGGAATAGGATGGAGACAAGGTAAATCACAAGGGAGAATTTCTTGCTTTCAAATTGTGTGTCTCCAAATTCTGAAAGTCAATGTCCAGATGATGACATAAATATGTAATATTATTGGTTAGTTTATAAATGAATTGCATAATTTGTGTTTAAATTCAGGTCTCAGATATTTCATTTTCTCCTATAAAATGAAACTATCATTTTACATTCTTATAGAAAATGAAAAGTGTTTTGAGGGGCTGTATAGCATTCTCCACTAGAAGTGATAGTGACATTGCACTTGTCCCAAACCATTTCAGAAGCCCTAGAGTCAGGCATATTATTTTCTTATGCAGAGTCACTGGATGGATCATGGCACTCTTTATTTCCCTTCTGTGCTGGTCCCTTTGCAGACTCTGCAGCCCAACAGGCCTCTCTTTTAAAGCTTAAGTTCCTCTCTACAGTGTCTGAGCTGTTTGCCAAATTTAGGCACTCTAATATATTGTGTTTAGTTCTTGGAGAACACAGAAGCCTAACAACCATGTTAATATTGTAAAGACACATGTGATTGAACATTTATTTAAAGTTAAATACTCACAAAACTCATAGTTTGTAAAATGTTGCATCCATGGAACAAATGTCTTAGGTAGTATTTGTGATATAGAAATTGAGTATTCTACTAGCATAAATGATCAATTCACATAGTTTAACAATTGCATCGAAGTATAAGAATCTGCTTTTTTCTAATCATGGGCTTGCTAGTCTTATTAAACTGAGGTGGACTGGGAGTTGAATTTATATATCAGAATTACTTTAGGGCTTTAAAAATTCACACATGCCTTCATTTCTCATTAAAATTCATGAATGCACCCATGGGCCACATATATACATCACCCTTTCTCTATTTGTTGAAGACTACTAATTTAGATAAGTTCCTTATGGATTTGTAGTTATACTATAGTTTAAAGAATGTCCATTAATAGTTTGAGAGATATCATCAGACTTTACAAGGCTTTATCCTTTCCTCTGTGCTTCTAAAAATTTTTATCATTGATTTAGGAGATACAAAATTCCTATATCTAGAATCGTATTCCAATGATACAAAACTATAAAAGGGATCTAATATAATGCATGAAAGCATTAAATTCCAAAGGGATCTACAGCTGTTGGAACTATAGGATGAGACGAACTAAGTCAAATTTAGCAGAAATAATTTAAATCTTTAATGGTAATTCATTTAATTTGCAAATAGAAAAACATGCATGGCCTGGGGGGGTGAAGTAGGGACAGAAGATGGCCAAAAGATGTAATGAGATGTTGTGAAGGTTAATTTTAAATGTGTCAACTCGACTGGGCCACAGAATCCCTGTAGGGGCCCAGCGGCCATAAGGGGTTAAGGAGAGGGTTTCTCACCGCGAGAGTGGTGTGGAAACCTGGTTTCTAACCTCAAGGCCGTTCTGGGCCCAGGCTACCTCCCAACTGCTAATTATCTGGTTGTTCCCATGCGCAGGGGGAGGGCATGGGCCCTTCTCCACAGGTGCAATGTGCTAATGAGAACCTTGTCC
>PVKM010008203.1:0-39562 GCA_004027735.1 Carollia perspicillata
AAGGCACATCATAGTTACATTAGTCAAGATTAAAATGAAGGAGAGAATTCTAGAAGCAGCAAGAGATAAGGGGACAGTTACTGACAAAGGAGTTCCCATCAGACTGTCAGCTGATTTCTCAAAAGAGACCTTACAGGCAAGAAGGGGCTAGAAAGAAGTATTCCAAATCATGAAAGGCAAGGACCTACATCCAAGACTGCTCTGTCCAGCAAAACTTTCATTCAGAATGGAAGGGCAGATAAAGTGCTTCTCAGATAAGGTCAAGTTCAAGGAGTTCATTATCACCAAGCCCTTATTATATGAAATGTTTAAGGGACTTATCTAAGAAAAAGAAGATAAAAAATATGAACAGTAAAAGGACAACAAACTCACAGTTATTAACAACCACACCTAAAACAAAAGGAGACTACGCAGTCACCTAAAACAGGAGCAGAACCACAGAAATGGAGGTCACATGGAAGGTTAGCAACAGGGGAGTGGGAGGAGAGGGTGGGGAGAAGGTACAGAGAATAAGTAGCATAGACGGTGGGGAGAAAATAGACAGGGAGAGGACAAGAGTAGTGTGGGAAATGTAGAAGCTAAAGAACTTGTGACACATGGACATGAACTAAAGGGGGGAGTGTGGGTGGGAGGGGATGTGCAGGGTGGAGGGGAATGAAGGAGGGAAATGGGACAACTATAATGGCATAATCAATAAAACATATTTAAAAAAATAAATAAAATAAAGACATTAAAAAATGTGTGATGAAACCATATATTTGAGAAATATTGGGTTAAACAGTTAAACAAATTTCTTAACCTTGAGGCTTTTCAGGCTCTTTAAATTGCTAACATGCTTTGTGAATCCTCCTGTAGAAGGCAGCACTTCCCCAAGATCATGAACCTTTCATTTCACAGGACACTCATGTAACATCACCTGAGACAGATTTACAGGGCTACGGGGGCCTCTCAGGAGAGGCTGTGTGTACCGGAAAAGGTGGTGCTCATGTATGTGAAGGACCTTGTGAAAAGGTTATGGCTGATATGAAAGTTCCTACACCTTGCTCGTTCACTTACCCTTTATCTTTAACAGTAGTGATTGTGGGTTCCTGTGGCAGTGACATCCTTAAACGCGACAAGAAGAGACAGCCAAAGCTCAGAAGAGCTTGGTAGAATTTCCTCAATTCTTAAGCTCTCATTTACTCCAAAGAAAATGAAGAAATAAAAAAGAACAAAGTAGTTTCTTTAAAAAAAAATTTGAATTTGAGGGTAAGGTGGGTGGTTGAATTATTGATACACCTTCAGCACATAAAAATTACAGGTAACTTTCTCGTTTCTAAAAGGTGATTAAGATAATAGAGCTCTACTCTTAAGAGACTAAAAGCTTTTTCTCTATGAAAGAA
Organism: Carollia perspicillata; assembly: GCA_004027735.1. Taxonomy (NCBI): domain Eukaryota; kingdom Metazoa; phylum Chordata; class Mammalia; order Chiroptera; family Phyllostomidae; genus Carollia; species Carollia perspicillata. The sequence continues at coordinate 1,383 of PVKM010008203.1, forward strand.
GGAAAGAAACTTAAAAATTACAACTACCACAACAATAAACCCGAAACAAACATAATGTGCAAAAGGACCCTGAGATTGTACCAGCGAGCTCTGTTAGCAATATGCAGTTGGCTTTGCATGACTCTGTGCACCTATGCAGAATGTACACACTACGTCTCCACACTGCACACACACAAACTGGGACAACAGGAAACGAAGCAGCTGAGGGGAAAAACGGGAGTCACAGCGGCTCAGTATTCAGGCCTTCTGTGTTCCCACACTATTCGAACTCTTAGGGCGCTAGATTTGCTTTACCCTTCGCAGATTCTGAAATACTGGCAGATGAAATTCAGAACCATGGAACAGGGTTCCTTAAGAATTTAGTCAACTCTATTTTACCTGATCTTAATAGTATGACCTTTATTTCTAAAAATTTCATTGTGTATGACTTCAGGACATATGATTGTAATTAAGATGCCATCTTTCAAACTCTTAGTATCTTAGTTTAATTATCTTTTTAGCTAGTGTTTTTCCAAACTATGGTTTTTAAAATTAATTTAGGGAGTTATAAATAGCATTTTTAAATTAAAAAAGAACACAATAGAATAACAGAATAATATAGAACAGAAAATTTCAGATTGCATTATACATGGTAAGGGTAAATATTAGTTCATAAATTTTTGTCTCTGTAAAATTTTTTTCCTTACCTTTGTTCATAAAAAATTTGAAATTCATTCTTTTAGGTGACATTTGGGTGTCAAGTTTTCATTTGAGCTGTGGAATAAATCATGTTCCACACATCATGCTTATCATTATCCTCCTGGTGACCCACTTTTGCAGGTTCTGGCCCCACCTTTGAGTATGGCCATCATTGTTTTGGACAGTTCTAGAACCTCTTAGACTCATTCTGCATTGATAACACCTTGCCTCAAGCACATCTGAGGTTTCTCTAATGCTGCAGAGTCAACTGGGATTAATGCAGCCTGGAAGTAAGAGAGTTAATGCCCTTGGATACTACCCTCAACCAATAAAGGCTAAAGTGTCTAAAAGGACCCCATGTACAGTACTTATCAAATATTTTCCATACAGCTGAATTTTATAGTAGTACTCTAGGAAACTGTACCTATAATTGTCATTGATAAGTAGACATAAGAATATAAAGGAGTACTGAAGATTTGTTTATTTGCTTGCTTGTTTAGAAATAATGTAGCTCCTTCAATCCCTTTTTGTAATTGCAGGAAAGTAAAACTTGAGATATTGGAAATATATTAGCAGTTACACTTATATATATGGCAGGGGGAGAGTTCCATATCTGATGTGATTAAATGTACTCCTCATTTCACCTGGAACTCTCAGCGGAATCACCAAAGTACTGACCTTGAATAATTTGCAGTATGCTTTTCTTCAAATTTTTATACATGGTGAAAGAAGGAGAAAATCCTGCAGGTGATAAGCTCACAATAGATTGTATTATAAAGTTGTACATCTGAAATTTATATAACGTTATAAACCAGGTACCCCAATAAATTTAATAGTTTTAATTACAGATGGGTTGAGTGTCACATCATTTTTAGAGTGACATTAAATTCCCAAAGGACTGAAATATATCTACCAGCCAAATAAAATCTCTAAAAGAAATTTATATGACATAAACATAGGAACTCCTCAAAATACACATACAAAAATATTATGGAAGCTATATATGACTTTTTAAAACATATGGTAAATATGGACAATAATAACTAGCATTGGTGAGGATGTATAATTACTGAAACCCTCATATATTGCTGGTCAGAATGTAAAATGGTGCAGATGCTTTGGAAAACAGTTTGGCAGTTCCTCAAAAAGTTAAATATGGAGTTACCACATGAACCAGAAATTATATTCATAGGTATGTACCCAAGAGAACTGAAAGTAAGTGTTCATTTAAAAGCTCATACATGAATTTTCATAGTAGCAGTATTTATAGTAGCCAAAAATAGAAACTGAAAAATCAGTCAACTGATGGATACACAAAATGTGTTATATACTCATACATGAAATATTATTCAGCTATAAAAACAAGTGGAGGGTTGATTCATGCTACAACATGGATGAACCTTGCAAAGATTATGCTGAGTGAAACAGCCACTCACAAAAGGCCACATTGTTGGGAACCATCCTATCTGGTTTCAGAAACTGTTACCCCACTGACAGGTGAAAAGGCCCCATAGCTAGGGGACCTTGGGACCATAAACCACTAAGGAGACAAAACTTTTCCTCCCAGCAGGGGTGCTGCCTCTGCCCCCTTTTACTTCACTGTGCTTGGCCCCTGGAAGATGGCTGGATAGTCAGTGATGGGTAAGATTCCTTAAGAAAGGAACAACCTAAGACAGACACAGTTGTGAAGGGGCCCACTAGGGAAGGACTTAGGGGATTGCAAAGAAGAGACAAAAAACCTTACCCTCTCAGCTTTACCATAGCCTAAGTCCTCATTCTATCTGTAAAAAGTCTCCTCATCTCTCGGTTGCCTCGCTTCTCCCACCCGATTCAGGACTGAAACAATGCCCAAAGGGAATGCAGCCCTATACCAGAATGGGTGGCTCCTGGTGGGTGGTGGGGGGTGCGATCAGGCCTAAGAAGGAATGCATAAAGTCCTGTGACTTTGCTAAGAATGTCCTCAATTTAAATGTTAAGGGTCCAAGCACAAAATAAGTTTGTTTCCCAAGGTTTTACAGCCAATTGGCATCATCCTGTTTACCAGACCCTGACTCAAAAGGACCCTCATGATCCCAGAAATGTTATCTGTAAACCATACTTCTTTTCTTTGATATGCATCCCTATGCAAGCTAAACTCAATAAAAGCCCATTGAAAGAGAGACTAAAGGCCTTTCTCCTTTGAGAGACTAGTCAGCCTTTCCTCTCCAAGCAGATCATGTCTCAGTAGATTTATTCTCATCCACAGCAGCCAGGAGAGCTCTGTAGGTGGAGCTCCCCGACACCAAGTAGAGTACACCATAAGTAGAGTATGATTCTACTTATATGAAATGTCCAGAATAGGCAAATCCATAGAGACAGAAGAATGAGCAGCTGTCAGAAGCTAGGGAGAGGGAGGGGAAATGGGAAGTGACTGCTAATGTGTACAGTGTTTCTTTTTGAAGTGATGAAAATGTTCTGGAATTAGATAATAGTTATGGTTGAAAAACTTGAATGTGCTAATTAATTAAATATACTGAAAATCACTTAATTGTACACTTTAAAAAAGTAAATTTTATAATATGTTAATTAAATCTCACTTTAAAAATTATGTCATTGAAGTTTCCCTCTGTCTTGCACCAAAATAGAAGGACACGAGAGGGGTACTGGGCAGGATGAAAAGGTAAAAGGATTAAGAAAAAAACTATAGACACAGACAACAGCATCATGATTACCAGAAGGAAAGAGGATGAGGGCTTCTATGCTCTACCAGAAGAGAGCATAGAAGACATAAATGGTCATGGAAGGAGGCCTGTCTTGGGGGTGGTGAACATACAATACAATATACAGATGATGTGTTACAGAATGGTATACCTGAAACATATAACTTTATTAACCAATGTCGCCCCAATACATTTTATTTTTTATAATTTTTATTGGTATTCTATTACAGTGTCCCAATTTTCCCCCTTTGCCCTCCTCCTTCCATCCCATCCCCCAACTCCCACAGCCAATTCCCACACTGTGTTGTCCATTTCCGTGTTCATACATATTCTTCGACTAGTCATTTCCCCTTCTTTCCACAATTATCCCCCACCCGTCTGGTCACTGTCCATCTGTTCCATGTTTCCACACCTGTGGTGCTATTTTGCTTGTTAGTTTATTTTGTTCATTAGATTCCTCTTATAGGTGAGACCATACTGGACAACCTGAGGGGAGTGGACAAATTTCTAGAAACATACAAATCTTCCAAAACTGAATCAAAAAGTAGCAGAAAGCTTGAGTAGACCAATAACAACTAATGAAATTGAAGCAGTAACCAAAAAACTCCCTGCACACAAAAGCCCTGGACCAGCTTAACCAGTGAATTCTACCAAACATTTAAGGAAAACCTAACTACTATCTTTTCAAAGTATTCCAAAAATATTCAAGAAGAGGGAAGACTCCCAAACTCTTTTTATGAGCCATTATCATCCTAATTCCAAAACCAGGTTGCGACACAATGAAGAAAGAAAACTTCAGGCTAATATCTCTGATGAACATAGATGCCAAAATCCTCAACAAAATAATGACAATCTGGATTCAGCAATACATTAAAAAGATGATCAAGTGGGATTCATCCCAGGGATTCAAGGATGGCACAACATTCTCAAATCAATAAATGTAATATACCACATAAACAAAACTAAGGACAAAAATCATTTGATCACATCAATAGATGCTTCAAAGCATTTGATAAGGTATAGCACCCATTTATGATAAACACATTCAGCAAAGAGGGAATAGAGGGAGCATTCCTCAACATAATAAAGACCATATATGAGAAACCTATAGCCAACAAAACATTCAATGGGCAAAACCTAAAAGCTTTCCTCTTAAGATCAGGAATAAGACAAGGGTGTTCACTTTCACCACTGTTATTCAATGTAGTATTGGGAGTTCTAGCCACAGCAATCAGACAATGAAAAGAAATAAAAGGCACCCAAATTGGAAAAGAGGAAGTAAAACTGTCATTATTCACAGATGACATAACAGTGTACATAGAAAACCCTATAGTCTCCACCAAAAAACTACTCAACTTAATAAGTGATTTGGCAAAATAGTGGGATACAAAGTCAATATGTAGAAATCAATGGCATTTTTGTACACCAGCAATGAAATATAAGAAAAAGAAACTAGGGGAAAAAACCTCTTATACAAACAAGAAAAATAAAGTGCCTACTAATAAATTTAACCAAGGAGGAAAAGGCCAGTACTCAGAAAACTATAGAACACTGAAGAAATAAATTAAAGAAGATACAAATAAATGGAAGCATATATAGTGTTCATGAATTGGAAGTATTAAAACCATTAAAATATCCATACTACCCAAAGCAAACTATGGGTTTAATGTAATCCCTATTAAAATACCAATGGCATATTTCACAGATCTAGAACAACATTTCAAAAATTTATATGGAATGAAAAAAGATCCCAAACAGCCTCCGCAATCTTGAGAAAGAAGAACAAAGTAGGAAGGACCACAATACCTGATATCAAACTATACAATAAGGCCACTGTAATCGAAACAGTCTGGTACTGGCATAAGATCGATGGAACAGAATAGAGAACCCAGAAATAAACCTAAGCCTTTATGGTCAATTAATATTTGACAAAGGGGACAGAAGCATAAAATGGACTAAAAATAGCCTCTTCAATACGGTGTTGGGGGAACTGGACTGGTATGTGCAAAAAATGAAACTAGATCACCAACTTACACCACATACCAGAATAAACTCGAAATGGATAAAAGACTAGGAAAAGTCATGACCCCATCATAGTCGTAGAGAAAAACATAGGCAAGAATATTTCAGATATCCCAATATATTTTTTTTAAAGAAGGATATGAGACACTAAAACGCCACATGAAACACAGGCCCCAAACTGCAGTTCTTTAGAAATGCATGTCAGTCTCACTGTGAACATGGGTGCTGAAAACCACATCATTCAAATGACTTAGATGATATCCAATATAGCATAGCCACATGTAAACCTCTAGCACTAAATATGCCAATAATAACAACATAATAAAATACTGAATATTTTACTAAGCTATCACAAAGCTAAAATTCCAAATTCTTATACAGGAAGGACTAGCCCTTGCTGCAATAAAAAAAAAAATGTAGTATCAATTCAAATTGCATAAAAATACAAAAAGGCACTACTATAAATAAAATGAATTAGGCAACATTATAAATGGTATCTAAATAAAAATATTTTACTTATACCAATCCCTTCACAACCAAGGCATTTTTCCAAAGTAGTAGTTTTAGCACATTAGTAGAAATAGAAAAATTTCTACATTTTATCTTAAATATATTCTCAATCAGAAAGGCAGTTTCCTTTTTAACTTTTTCTCCATATATTTCTTTCTTTTCCTTTGGGAAATATTTTTCAAGGTGTCCCTGAATTACAAGAATAGAAACATACTTGATAGGTCCTACTTGTCAATCAAGCTGACAGCTATAAAATAAAATTAGCTATTCCGCTAACATTTAACTTTTAAGGATGAATTTTTAGCTCTAGAATTTAATCATGTGAGTGCTTCTTAAATAAAAAGATGATGATGCCTGGTTAATTATCTCTATATGCCACTGCATATTAATTCACATGTCTCTTCCTCAAGGATACCATCCTAATAGGAAAATGTTGCTATGTAAAATATTTGAATAGCCAAATAATTGGTGCATTTTGTACTTTTTGCAGCAAAGGTTTGGTAATGGTAATTCTAATAATAGTTAATGAGAGAAAAGGCTAATTATTCAATCTTTGTCAACTTCAATAAATTTTGGAAGTAGTCTCAAGATGCAATTCATTAAAATGTACACATATCAAAGAAAAGAATATGCTCCATTTCTTCAGTCTTGTTAGCTTAGGCAGTAAAGGATTGACAGTAGAATTGGATATGATCAGTTTAATTAAACCCAGTTGCTGAAGACTCACTTCTGAAGTTTTATTCTCCTTTGGTTAGTGTCACTCATGTAGTCACTAGATTTCGTCACTTCTCTATTCCCTAAGAGATTCCCGTCCTTGTCCTGAGTCTTGACACAGGACCTGGTTTCCAAAGTGTCTCACTACTGACATGAATGGTACTATGTCATAACCCAAGGTCCTGAGCTATGGTTATTAATAGACCATATGCATACACCCACATGAACTTTCTGATTCATTTTAAAGAACGCACTTTTATCTTTTTAATTTAAAACATAAGGACAGTATTATATTCCTTAAGTGCTGTCATAATGGATTATTTATAGAATAAAATTATATACTAAACTGTAGTTTTCTACACCTAATGAGTATTTGGTATGTAGCACATAGTAGTTCCTTGATAAATATTTTAGATGAAAAAGCAATGCATGATAAATTGAATAAATAATAAATAAATATATGTTAGGATATCACTTTCCCTATTTGTCACAATGGATACTCTGTATCAGGGCATCAGTTTTAATTTCATTGAACAAATATTAACAAACTGTTTGCACTATAACATACAAAGATGAACATGACATAGTCCTAGAGATGAAAATTCTCACAGTATAGTTCACAATACACAAAATATATAAGCAATTTATTTACAAGACTGACATTAATATCAAGAGTTGAGTGTGACAAATGTTTTATATATTTCCTATAGAAAAAGCAAATAATTACTATTAAAGAAAATGTGAGTATTGAAGATGAGCTGGACAGAGAAAGATGAATAGAATAGGAAAATAAACAAACACACAAGGCAAATAAAACAAAACAAAAATACCATGGCTAAAGTAAAAACACAGCAATATACAGAATAGCATTATCTAGTATGTTTAATACCATAACATCATGCTGGTATGTTATTTATTGAATTGGGTTTAAGTTTGAAAAGGTAGTTTGGGAACAAATTAAAGGAACTGATTAGGATTTAGTCCTGATTTTATAGGCGAAGGGGAGCTAACAGAGTGGCTATGTTGTTGTTCAGTCATAAATAGAGAAGCATAATACGGCATAGCTAGAGGAAAAGTTTAAAAGAAAATGACAATTCTGTGTTAATAACAAAAGACATTTTCTTGACACATGGGGGCAAGTTGAGGAGGAGAGATAAAGGAGAGAATGCAAAAACATTTGATAAAAAGACTGTGTTAGAATGGGGTGTGGAAGAAAAGTTCAGATTGTTCATAATCATATCTTCCATCATTTCATTTAATTAGGAAAGTAATTATTTGTTGAGAATAAAAGTAGCAAGATTGAGAGACAACTTTAAAGACAGTAAAAATATATATTTGCCATAGTAACAGCTAGGAAATAGTAAAATGACATCCCTGAAAATTTAGGGACCAGCTGAATTCAGAAGGTATGCACTTTTAACGGATATTTAATCACCACATTACAGAACAGTCACACACACACACACACACACACACACACACACACACACACACAGTGGCCCTGACTCCGGAGGATGATATACTAATACCGTCCGGACCACCTACTGGGCTCCTCTGTCTGCTGCCAGAGGAAAGATATCTCTCAATGGCAGAGATTAGTGAAAAGGAAAGGAAACGTTTATTTAAGGCTATACAAACTTAAATAAATGACCCCATGTCCCCTTAAGCTAGCAAAGTCCTTTAGGCCAACTACTGATGCCCACAGTGCTTCCTTCTCTCCCTGCCCTTATCTGAGCTACCATAAGTCTGGAAAACTAGCACACGTCCGCATCTCCAGGTCGCTGGCACCGTCAGCTGTGTTGCCATCCAGGCAAAGCCTCTTCTTTCCTCCACCAGAGGTGCAGGGGTCTGCAGTCTCACCAAGCCTTGTGGATTGGCTCCTTGCAACCTGCAAGGGGATCTGCACTCCGGCTCGGACCACGTGGCTCTTCCCCACTGCCACCCCTGCGTGGTCCTTCTCCTACTGCACCAGCACTGCAAAGGGGATCTGCACTCCTCCAACTCCATGTGGTTCTCTCCCCTAATGGCTTCCACATCCCCCCTTTTATACTCCCGCTGTCTTCTTCTGCTGCTCCTTTTCTGGCTCCTCCCACAATTGGCCACACCCCCCAGGACTCCCATACTCTGTTGCCATAGTGAGTCTGGCAAGGCATGGCCCCATGGCGGGAAGCCAATCATCTCTCAGGCAGGCGCTGTAACCAGGGGGAGTTGCCTCCCAGTAACACTCTGCCAGGGGGAGGGGTGTGCAGCATGGGGGGGGGGTCCTTGATCCCTCTTTGGGGCCCCCTCCTGGCTGCACCCTGTTACAACCATGATTATATCATTTTCTCTATTAATGTTCAATAATTCCAGGCCAAGAATTTTCTATTTGGGTAGTCTGGTATGATGAAATATAAAGAAGAATGAAACTAGAGCACTGTTAGGAAGAATGTCCAGATGAAACAATGGGATCCTGGCAGATGAGGTATTGTGGATTGGGTGGTGTCTTCCCTCAGCTCAAATTCATATGCTGAAATCCTAATCTCCAGTACCTCAGAAAGGAACTTCGTTGGATCTAGTTTCATTGCAGATGAAAGGGGGTAAGACGAGGTCATACTGGGGTAGGGTAAACCCCTAATTCAATATGACTGGTATTCCTGTAAACAGAAGAAATTGGGAGACATGGATAGTCATACAGAAAGGGAGAATGCCATGTGAAGACTGGAGTTATGCTGCCAGAAGCCAAAAAATTTCAAGAAGCTGGGAGAGACACCTAAAAGAGATCCTCTCTAGTGCCTTCAGAAGGATTCATGACCCTGCCAATGCTTGACCTCAGACTTCTGGTTCCAGAACTGTGACACAATTAATTTCTATTACTTTAAGCTGCCCAGTTTATTGTACCTTGTTACAGCAGCCATAGTAAATTAATACAGAAGACAAACATGGCCAAAAATAAGTAACAGACAGAAAACCTAAGTATGGATAAGGCTTGGAGGTCAATGATCAGGGGAAACGTAGAAAAGGAAGTGGCAGAAAAACAGGAGGTTGTGATCAGGGAAGGACATTAGGAGTTGGATTCTAGAATCCGAACAAATCTAAGCAATGATGGATGTGGAGTTCGGAGGCATGGCTGTGTGTGAACTTCTGAACTGGGATGTAACAAGAGCTAACATGGAACTATCATTTATAAAAGTTTATGAGCATAGATGTATAATGGTCATAATCATCCCTTAGAAGAGCTTCTTATTAAGTTAATAGTATCTATAACTTAAGATTTGGACAAAATATGAAAATAATTACTGTTATTTCTTTGACATATTTAAAGATAGCAATAAATATGAAAAATAATAGAAAATATTCATACCTGAAAACTCACCAATACACATCAAAAAGAAATATGCTGTTAGAGATGAGATGAAAAAGCCATGGAGATTCAAAAGGCTACTCATTTACATAGTGGTGGTTTTTTCTTCCCAAGCTAACAACCCACACAGCTACAGAGGAGGAAATGCTGAAGGTTAGAAGAAGAAATCTACTTGTTAACTTTGTCAGAATTCTAGTAAATAGTTGTCCCAAAGTCATCACAAGGGGTTCTGGCAGAAGGAAGATTCAGGAACTAGGAGAAAACAATTACTAATTTTTTAAAGAATTAAAATGAAATAGGAAAAATAGTAATACTTTGTTAACAGAAACATGACACTCAAGACGTCAAAATAACTGGACATCTGCCACAGATTTGTGTAACATTTTCTACTTCATTTATATAGTAATCTCAAAAACACACTTTTAAAATGAAAAAACAAAACCTTCAAAATTATTTCTCCTTCTGGTCAGCTTTTATGGTCTCCTTAACTTCCTTGGTAAATTTCAACTATTGAGAGTGCATTGCTAACTACTCACATAATTTTTTATACCTGTTTTACTGCATGTATTATGAGAGAGTTGTCCTTCAAGTTTTCTTTTAAAATTTTAAAATTACCAATTGTTATTCATAACTAAATTTCCTAAGCTTCTATATAATTACCCTTTGTTATTTATCTCTGGTTACTCCTGGCTGAAGTAGACCATAACAAGAAAATAAAGGCACTTTCGCCCCAGTTCAGTAATGCTGAAAGCGTAATTTAAAGTCATTATTGCTTTACCAGACAGCAGCAGCAAATCACAGAACATCGGGAGTCTTCAGACAAACACATTTGGCTCTAGAATCTGGCCTTCACTGGCCATAAACGATGCCATAAAGCTGGATAGAAACATGTTTCCCTGAGACAATGTTTTGAATCAAAATACCAATCTACCTGTTTTCCAACTTAAAAGTTTTCCAACTTAAAAGAAGTCATTTTGGAGCAAATATTTGAAGGTACAAACAATCCTTAAAGCACCGAACCTAGAAGGCAATCTTTGCCATCATTGTTTATGGCTGATATATTATGCTTAGACTTCAGATAGAGTCTATATTTTTAAAATATAGCATGACTTTTGCTTCCCTGGGCATTATCTTTTAATATTAAGATGACCATTTTTACAAATTAGAGTTAAAAAAGAAAAACTGTAAAAAATAATGTTATTTGCAATAACAGCTAAATACAGAAAAGTGGTTTTAACACAACATAGAATGTTCCATTGCATAAGACTTCAGACTATATCATAACCTCATAATATACACTCTCATAATGAAGCAGCTCCAATTTATTTCATTATGATTTGCTAGCAAATTACTAATCTCTGTCTTGAATAGTAGTGAAATATGAGCATGGGATACATTTAATGTTTCAAAGTGACGTGATTCTGAATATGAAAAAATAGAGAAAGAGGAACATGAGAAAATAAGATAAAAAGGACAGAGACTACTATCAATTATACAAACACCAAAAGTCAGTGTACCTACACCAGGGAAATGACATGGCAAAAACTTTGCAAATATTAAATATTGACTTGTACCGCAAAAGATCAGAGAAGAAACTATGTAATACAAAGATATAATAACTATCAATGTCATAACAACTAAATAAAACTATCTTCACTTGGTAAAATTTAATTCAACTTACTGAGCATGCATGTCTAGAACAGCAAATAATTCCTGTGGCCAATAGAACAGTTATAGTTTGACGTATTTAGGCCCCAGAAAATGAACACAAGTTTAAATGCAGGAATTTACCAATGCTGAATAATTATCATAAAGAAATTATTTTCTGGACTAAATGCCACCTAGCAAATTTAATTCCTTGATCTATTTTATATATAATGCAGTTAAACTAATTCTAATATTTTACATTTACAGGTGTGCTCCTCAGAAAATGTTTCATTGATAGATATGTATTTAGTGCCATTTTATTCTTAGACTATTTACCTCTGTTTTTTTCCTCTCTTTTTCTTCTTAAAGCAAGCCCTTTCACATTTGCTGCAATACTGGTTTGGTTTTAACAAATTCCGTTAGCTGATTCTTGTCTGGGAAGCTCCTTATTTCTCCTTTGATTTTAAATGATAGCCTCGCTGGGTAAAGTAGCCTAGGTTTTATTCCTTGCTTTCAATTACCTTAAGCATTTCATACCACTCCCTTCTGGACTGAAATGTTTCTGTTGAGAAATCAGATAACAGTCTAATTGATGCTCACTTGTAGGTAACTACCTGCTTGTCTCTTGCAGCTTTTATGATTCTCTCCTTGTCTTTAAGCCTTGTCATTTTAATTATGATATGTCTTCTTGTAGGCCTCTTTGGGTCTAATGCGTTTGGGACTCTCTGAGCTTCTTGGAATTATGTGTCTTTTTCCTTCACCAGATTAGGGAAGTTTTCAGTCATTATTTCTTCAAACAGGTTTTCAATCCCTTGCTCACTCTCTTCTCCTTATGGATTTCCCACGACACAGATGTTGTTATGCTTCATGTTGTCCCAAAGGTTTCTTAAGCTCCCTCATTTTTTTAATCCTTTTTTTCTTTTTGCTGCTCCGCTTGGGTGTTTGTTTCTACCTTGTCTTCCAAATCACATTCTTTATTTCTGCCTGGTCCTTTTTTAATGATTTCTATGTCTTTTCTCATGCTGTTGAATGTCCTTATAATCATTACTCTAAACTCTCTATCTGATCAATTGCTTGCCTCCATTCCATCTAGCTCTTCTTCTCTTGTTTTTCCATTTGGGGTCTGTTTCTTTGTCTCCCCTTTTTGGCTGCTTTTTTTTGCATTTGTTTCTATGTACTACATAGATCTGCAAAGACTCTGTTTCAGCCCTTTGTCAAACACTGCCTATGACTGGCCCTGACAACTTGTTTAGAGCTATCAGCAATCTACCGCTTGTGATCCTTCTGCTGGGCCTGGGTGTGTGCGGAAAAAAACAGACTGTGCACCAAAGCCAGCTTTTACCCACACCAAGCCCCAGGGGAGGATCAACTAGAGCCTTGGCTTCTAGGAATTCGCCTCAGTTGTTACACTAATCACTAATACAGCTTAAACTTTACTCAGCAGCCTGGCTAAAGTACCACAGGGTGGGGCAGAGTATTTACTGTGGGCAGGCCGTTGCTTCCTCTCAGGCTGATGCCACTTGGAGAGGAGTGCTCTGCCTGAGCAAGGTGGCTTCTGCTGTATGGGCAGTGACTCAGCACAGGGATCTTTGTGGCTGTTCCTTCAGTTCTCTCCAAGAGCCACCAACCCCAGATTCTCCTCAAGAGTCTCTATTCCACTATGCTCTCCCTCTGCTGGAGCCCAGGGTAAGTGGCATTAACCTTTAAGAGGCTTTCTGAGTCTCTATCCATCTCTTCCTGGTGGACAGAAACCCTGATGCTTTTCACAGCTGTTATATGTTATTTGGGTTCCTTTCCCAGTTCTGGTGTTGTAGACTGGGGAGCCCAGCTTGGGTTTAGGCCCCACACTTCTCTGGGGGAACCCCCTGACTGCTGAAATATCCCTCTAGGACTTCAGCTGCCACCTGTGGGAGCCTAGCCAGCCCTCTCATTCCTCCTCTGCTCTTCATACCAGTTTCGTTGTAGTGAACTGGTTTCTTCTGTCTGTCCATGGTTATAAGGCTTCTCTCTAGCTAGTGTTTAGCTGTTGATTCCAGATGCTTTTTCTGTAATTTAGTTTCAATTCCAGATTGGTCCTGGGAGGAGGCTTGTGCAGCTTCCACCTACTCCTCTGCAATCTTGGGTCTACTGCTCGCCAGGAAGTATGTTTAAATTCTGGAGAGTGGTAGGCTCACTTACTCTCCAGGGAAGGTGCTCACCCCCACCTCAGAGGTCTGTTTGGAGCATGCTGGCTGCTGCCATTTTGACAAGAAAGGGGACCTTGCCCCAGAGGCCTCGTGGCTGATAGCCCTGAGCAGAGATGGAGCATGAGGGAACCACTGACCCATGGACTCTGCACCCTGATGCCTTGGTCCCTGCCTGTAGTGAGCTTCCCCCACTCAGGGCCCACTGACCGAGCTGAAAATGTTTTAATTCACATCAATTTCTTCCCACTTAACTTTTACAGTGATTATTTGTGACTCATTTAATCAGAAATTTGCTCATGTTAATTTCTGCCAGTAGAGTTTTCTTTTTGACCATTATTCTAGGCGCCCTAATTTTCCTGGCCAAGTGTTTGTCAGCACAATTGTGTCATATGGAATTGATGCTCCTGCCAATTTTTAGCTAAGAAAAGTTTTTACCCTGTTCAGTTTGAGGCATTGTCTGCTGAGTATTCCTTATAAAGTATGCAGGAGAGAGCTTGTGCTTACTTTACTTTTATACTATGTTTATGAGTTTTTAAAATCATAGACACCTATCAAGAAAAAAAGAAAAATAGTCCTGATGGCACTGTCTGTACAACTCCCACTGGTACTAAAATGAATACATATAGTAATTCATGCACATATGGAAAACTTAAGCAAATCTAAGACTTCATGTTTAAAAGTACACAAAGCCCTTCAGAATTATCTAGTATCGACAGTTTTACATGTGTTACTCATAACAATATTATTTGATTATTTGAGTAATTAATTCTTAGGTAGCCCGTAGTAAAATGACAAGCACTTCTCTGCAATTGAGAGAGAAAGGAAACCTGAGGAAATTCTGAGGGTGAGGAGAGACATACTCAGAAAGGAAGGTAAACAGACTAGGGATAGGAGGCAGGGAGTACCACACTGGTCTGTGGAAACAATTGACTGAAGCCTTATGAAAAATGCGGCATTTGTTTTCTTTCCTTCATATCTGTATGTTTTCTTAGGTAAGATGCCAAGCATGCTGAAATGTCTAAACATAGGCCGTTGACTATGTGACATAGCTTTCAGATAAACTAACAATCCAGGGAAACAAGTTGAATGGAAACCTGGAGTCTGAAAATCTGTGTGATTGATTGAATTTTTGACTGAATGGATTTAAGTGACCAGATGTGTTGGTATTGTGTAGAGAGAATTTTGACTTAATGACAGCCATGAAAAAAAAAGCAGATTAGTGTTTGGCACTCCTGTAGTTGGTCTGCAACTCAATTACATAGTTTTGCACATGAGAGGAATTCAGTAAGTGTTTGCTGGCTGAGTGATCAAACCATTTTCCTATATTTTTCACTTCCAATCAGGGCCTTGGTTATTATAAGTATAAAAGTAATTTTGGATAACCTAATATGCAAAAGAATCAATTGATAGCATCTGGAAAATTCTATGTCCTAAAGAGAAACTTTTTTTGATTCTCAGTGATAGTTGTAAATCTCTGTTTTCCTGGTTTTGAATTACTGCCACAAAGAGGGGATCATATCTTCTATTTTTTATAAGAAGCCAATGTTACAAAAGTTTGTATTTCAATATTATTCCTAATTTATTTTTTTCTTTAGAAATGTTGACATTTTTAAAATTACCAAGTTTGGGATCCTAATCTTAAATGCAGGCATAATTATTCTCATTATTTCAACACCTCCATGTACAGTATAGTCAATAGAGTTTGCCAAAGATTAGGATGCCTTCAAGTCATTACCCTGCTATTACATCTGAATATTCCTTTCTTAAAAAAGAGAGAAGAGCAGTAATTTTTTTCAAGGAAGATTAAAGTTATTACCTTAGTCGTAAGATTAGAAATCGTATGTTATAATCATATTGTAGGAGGCGGTGTAAGGTAGTGGTTAAGAGCATGGACTTGAAAGAGCATATTCGAATTCCTACTCTGAATCTACTCTTAGTCTTATTTACCTATTGGCTCTTATTTGACAGTAAGTTCCTTAATCTTCTCAGCCTTGGTTTTATTATTTGTAAAAAAAAAAAAAAGGATAACATCCCTGGCTGGTGTGGCTCAGTAGATTGAGAGCCAACCTGTGAATCAAAGGGTTGTGGGACCAATTCCCAGTTGGGACACGTGCCTGGGTGGAGGGTAAGGTTCCCCAACAGGGGGCATGTGACAGGCAACCACACATTGATGTTTTTCTCCCTCCTTCTCCCTCCCGTCCCCCTCCATTCCCCTCTGTCTAAAAATAAATAAATAAAATCTTAAAAGAGAAATAAGGATAACAACTGATTCATGATCCATGATTATATTAAGACTTACACGATAACATATAATACATACATTAGTGCCTGCCCCGTCTGCAATTTCACATCCCCGTTTTCAGTTATCTGCAGTCTACTGAAAATATTAAGTGAAAAATTCCAGAAAGAAACAATTCATAAGTTTTAAATTGTGAGCCGTTCTGACTAGCATAATGAAACCTTATGTTGTTGTACTCCATCCCCCCAGGATATGAATCACCTCTTTGTCCAGCGTTTATACACTGTGCTAGCTACCCGCCCATTAGTCACACAGTAGTCACTTTTGTTATCAGATCAGCTGTCACGGTATTGCAATGCCCGTGTTCAAGTAACACTTATTTTACTAAATAATGACCCCAGTGCACGAAAGTAGTGACCCTGGCATTTCAGATATGCCAGAGAGAAGCTGTAAGGGGCTTTCTTTAGGTAAAAAGGTAAATGTTTTTGACTTAATTAATGAGATTGTTAAGATCTATGGTAAGAACAAATTTTCTATCCATGAAATTGTCTAATTTATAAATTAAACTTGATCACAGGTGTATATGTACAGAAAAACATAGTATCTATGGGGTATATGTATCACAAATATTAAAATATGCTTAATACACATAAATGTAAGTAAATTAACTACATGTGTTTGCCTGTGTGTGTGTGCAGAAAGAGAGCAAAGAGGAGGGTGTGTGTGCACACAGTCTAGCTTAGCATGATGCCTGGCACATAGCAAACACTTATGAGATGCAATGCTTGTTAAGTATTCAGGTAACAGTTTCACTCTGGTTATTCTGGTGAAGTGTTGACCAGTTTGGTATGAGGAAAGATCTCAGTTTTTTTTCCACGCAGATATATCCATGTTCAAAATTAGTTCTGCAGTTGACCAGATGGATAATCTTGGTCAATTTATGTAAACTTCTGGATCTCAAATTGTTCAAATGCACCATAAGATGAATAACACTTACTTCGCAGGGTGTTGGGGGGCAGCAGAGAAAAGAGATAAAGTGTATAAAACAGCTGGCACAAAGCTGACATGTAGAAGATGTAAGATAGATATTATTTTTTCCATGATCTTCCTTATATTCTTTAACCCACTGAGGTCTTACTTCTTGAACTTTAAAGTATGTAAAAACTGCATTTGTAACCATGACAAGGTTGTGTGGATTAAATGAGTTGATATATAAACTACCAAACCAACCACTGGCACAGAGTTGGTTTTCAATGTCTTTCAACTTCACAAAGATATTTACAAAATGCCCTAGATATCTACAAAGTCTACACACACCAAAATACTCTAGGTCTGAATATACAACATCTTAAATATTCTCTCTAAGAAAATTTAAAGTCTCAGCTAAAAGTTTCCAAAAACATTAAAAAACATACCAATATTAAGACAGAAACATTATTGAGAAAAATCCAAGTGCTTATTTCCACTCACTAACCATGTCAGTCATTTATGGTTCATTAGAATGTAATTTCTGGGAGGATCAGGGCCATATTCCACTTGCTTTCCTTTACATGCCCAGTACCTAACCAATTGTCTAAAAGACAAAAAGTATCTAAAAGCATTTGTTGAACAAATGAGTAAAAGTCACTCCTAGCTAGGGTCCAGCCAGGGTCATTCAGAATCAGGTTTCATCTGAATAGGAACAACAAACTGCCTTTGAAGTAAAAGCCTTTTATCCTCTGGAACTTTCCATGCATAGTCTGGACCTATTTTCCTATCCATCTGCTAATTACACAGTTATTTGACCATCAGAATAGCTCTGCTACTTCAACTTCAACAGGTCTCCCACTAGGACCTATATGCACGTATTTCAGACATTGCTGTTTAAATCGTCATATTTCCCCAAAGAGTGAGCTCTGAATTAATGAGGTCTCACTAACTTTTTATTTTTATGGTTGGTTTAACCTTTGAACACACACTAAAGGCAAGTGATAAAGCAGAAGACTTTCTGAGAATTGAATCTACATGTAAATTTGATCTTAATGACATTTGCATACAAGGTGACAGTTTCTGATGCAATAGGAAGCATTACAAATGTGCAGAAATCAATTCAGCCATTAGGAAAAAAGCAACAGTTGCTAGGAAACCACATTCCAAATAAAGACTATTACAGTAGTAACCCAGACAATTACCATATGCCTGACATGACATCAACACAAAGCTTAACAGATTTTTAAACGCACTTGTGACATTGAATTGTTCATACCACATTTGCAACTCAGCTGATTAAGAGTTGCTTTGCAGTAACTCAAAAATTCAATTGTAGGGACAGGACAATACAAAATCCAAGTCAGTTAATGACAATGAAAGATGCTTCCTAGGGCTTACCAAGCCTCTCCTGCATACAGGATGCACGCATCTCCTCGGCACAAAGTGTCTCACAACTTCACTTAATTGAATGAAATCCACTTAATATTTAAAAGAATTTACTTCTCAAATCAGCATATTCTATTTCTATATAATTTTATATTCAGAGAAAAAAGCTTTCAAGAAAATACAAAAAGTGTACAGTGTGGTTATGGTTAGTTGGTAAGTTATACCTAGTTGGTTAGTTGGTAAGTTATAGGTGATTTTGACTATCTTTTGTGTGCTAATATTCAGGAGTCATTTTTTCATAATTTCAGAACACTCATAAAGTTACTTTGAAATAATTTTTAAAATTTTGTTTGAAGCTAGGTATGAGATTTTGAGACAGAATGACCAAAGATGTAAAATCTAACAGTGTGATTAGCATGCAAACACCACGTTACTATCTTACAAATTAACCTAACTTGTTATTGTCCCATCGCTTTGGGTATTGTCAGATTCAAGTTGCTAATGTTAACCTGTGCATATGACTGTTAGCCACAGAAGAGATTAAGCTAAACTGGAAGTAAGAGATAAAAGCTCTCTTGCTCAATAATGCCAGGAGAAGGGAACGTGTTCCAAAAGGCGATGGGCTAACCTACCCCTACAACGGGTTGGTGGAACCCTATCTTAAAGTGTCCTTAGAAGGGAATATTGGCAAAGCAGATTTTTTTTCTTTACATAAAACTCAGACAAATAAAAATGAGCTGCCTAACTACCTGGACGCTTCACATTTCTAAAGCACACCACACAAGATTCAAATAAAAAATAAATGCCTTTACTAATATAACTTTTAACCTTTTGTTAGGACATTGCATGAATACTCGCGGGAGTGGGGAAAGGAGGGGGGATGCTCTTCACAGAGACAGGCTAAAATAAATGAAACAGATTATAACGTCTTTAGGAATATTTACCCTACGAAAATATTATTTAACAGGGAAATTTTTAAAACATTTAAATCATGTCTGCACTAAGAATCCATTCCTCTACTGAAATGTGAAAGTGTGAAGACTGCTGTGCAAAATCAAACTGAGCAATTACGTATTTTTACATGCACGGTGTCATGCAAATCAATTTACCTTTTCCTTTCATTGCTGCTTTTACTTTTCCTTTCACTAATATATTATTGCTACTTTTTTCATGAAGCAAAAAAATGCAAATACTTTCACAAAGAACTGCTTGGAAAACCTGACAAATACAACAAAACACTTCAGCAAAGCCAGCGCCTTTTTGAAATGTGTGCCTGATAAACTATTTTTTGATAGACTGAAAATATGATTAAAAGCCTGTGATGACATTAGAATTAGTCATGATAAAATATAAAAGCTAAAATAAATTAGTAATGGAATTCTATCTCATTGACATACTCATTATATATATAATATTGTGCATTAAATCATTATGATGACATCTTACAGAAGAACTGGAATATAAGGCCTTAAAGGGTGCTCTGTCTGTTGAAGCTCAGCTCTACAGCACCATTGCCAAAAGAGTACTTCTATCACTAAAACAGATGTTTTATTCGATACATAGAAATAAGTAACTAGAATATAAGACACAATCTTTAAATTCAAAGGTTACCCTATGGAAAAAACATAATATACCATTATAAAATATGTATCTTCTGCATTATAATCCACAATAAAAAAAATAAACAAATGGGAAAATAATCAGAGAAAATACAGTGGGAAAAGATAGCTAACAGATGCCCCCAGTGCAATCTGGCTGGTGATCTTAACTGTCAAAATAGTGGTGGGATTGAACACATTCCCTTCCCACACATGTAACTGAACTTATCTCTCTTAATTTGTAATTTAAAAAATTAGCCCTGGTTCAGTGAATTGCGTGCTGGCACGCAAAGCAAAGGGTCACTGGTTCAATTCCCAGGCAGCACACATGCCTGGGTAACGGGCCTGGTCTCCAGTAGGGGGTGCATGAGAGGCAACCACACTTCCTTCCTCTCTTTCTCCCTCCTTTTCCCTCTCTCTAAAAATAAATAAATAAAATCTTTAAAAAAATAGTCACTTTGGGTGGGATAGCTCTAAAATAAATTACTTCCATTCTCTTAAAGAGAATGTCTAATATTAATTTAAATATTCTTGAAGACTACAGCCATGGAAATCTAACTTTTCAGAATAATAAGTTACTAAAGGCAATAGGGAAACTCTGACATTATAAAATTTATTTAGCGTGCTTTTGTTTAATAGGTCTGTACAGTGTAGCAATTAGGAGCTCTGGCTATTTTTCATAGTTTTAGTCTTATTTTCTTCATTTGTAAAATGGAACTAATGGCAATAGTTCCTTCATAGGAGTTTTGTGAGACTTAAATGAGTGATCCCATGTAAAGAACTTGGAAGAGTAACTGCCTTGGCATACCTTGATGTGCTCAATGGACGTTATTTCTTATTTTTTGCAGTAGATAGTCTAAATACATGTTTCTGTCTCTTCCATTTAAAGATAATTTCATCTGTGACTTGGGTTGAAAGTAGGCATAAATGTAGATTGCTAAGGATGACTCATTGTTAGTAAGATAAAGCACATAAAAATATACATCACGTTAAACAGCCATTTCCAGTAAAAGCAAATTACATAACTCGATCAACCCTCTGCAGGTCAGCTCACAGAGCAATAAAAAGATTTGCAGGGAAACACAGGGAAAGATAAACCTGGGGAGAGGGAAGCACTAATCCGAGCGTGCTTATCTGCTATGGGCATCGTCTGACTTCACAAGGGACTGAGATGGAGAGAAAATGAGCAGTAATTTTTGACAACCTCACAGGACTACAAGGGCAAGGACTGCCCAAGGGGGAGACCGTAGGAAACCCTCTATACTTTGAGATGAGACCCCGACAGGCAACACCCCAGGTATAAGGGCAATACCACCAACATAGGGTGAAGCAGAAGTAAATTTCTCCTCACAGAGACTGAACCCAGTGTTGACTGCTAGAGCTCCCAGCAACTCGGGCCAGAAGCACATGTAAAATCTCCCTGCAGCGATGGTAACATAATTCTAGGTCTCGAATTATTTCTATAATTTTTAATATATAATCCCCAGCACTCAAAACAAAGCATAGTTAGGCACACAGGAGACAAGTAACATGACTAAAAAATAAGTGAAGGAATAAACAATGTAATAAACCATATGTGCTCTAGAGCAAGGGTCCCCAGCCCTGTTGGGAACTGCCACACAGCAGGAGGCGAGTGGCAGTCAAGCAAGGGAAGCTTCATCTGTGTTTACAGCCACTCGCCATGGCTCACATCACTGCCTTCCTGAGCTCCGCCTCCTGTCAGATTAGTGGCAGCATCAGAGTTTCACAGGAGGTGGATCCCTTCTGTGAAGGGCACATGCCAGGGATAGAGGATGCAGGCACCTCATGAGAACCTTATGCCTGATGCTCTGAGGCAGAGCTGAGGTGGTGATGCTTGCCCCGAAACACAGCTGCAAATACAGATTATCATTAGCAGAGAGGTTTGACTGCACAGAGACCACAATAAATCAATCGCTTGCAGATTCATATCACAACGCTATCAGTGAGTGGCAAGTGACAATTAAGCTGCATCTGGTGGCCGGCTATAAAGCCACCCCTGCCCACCACCCCATCCAAGGAAAAATTGTTTTCCACGAAGCCGGTCCCTGGTACCAAAAAGGTTGGGGACCGCTGCTCTAGAGAATGACTTTATCAAGCACAGAGTTTAAATTAACCATGGCTGATAGAGTTAAGTAAAAACAATGTAAAAATTTATCAGATAAATGAAAACTTAAAACACTATAAATTGCTATAAGCGACATTAAGTACTAAATGGATGCATTTAACAGATTATGTTCGTGGATGATTGAGTGGAATATTAGTGAGTTAGAAGACAGATCTGAAGAGAATATATAGACTTAAGTTCTGGTAATTAAACAGAAGAAAAATACAAAAGAATCTGTTGTCACCTTAGGTACTGGTAAATTCTCACTGAAAAAAAAATGCTTAAATATATTATTTTTAAAAACAAACATATTTCTTGTATGAAATAAATCCACTATTAGAATAAATCAATTAGAAATATATTTTGCCATAAATTTTACCAGTAATATTATATAGTATCTTTGTATGCTATTGCTGTATTAAAACAATGATTTACTAGAAATGCCACTATGTACATTATCTAGGAGATTAAAAGTAATTCAAAGTGTTTATAGCATAACCATGAGAAACAAGGATAACCGTGCTCTGAGGATGTTACCAGGGAGTTCATAGAAGGCATGTGCAGCTTTTTCTGATTATTTAGGTTTATCATCTTAGATATAGATTCTAGAGGTAGAAGATTTCAAGTAAGAATACACACTTCAGGATGAAAAGTATTAATTAGAATGCTATAAATAAACAACTATCAAAGAATCACAGACACTAAATCCAATTTATCAAATACTTTTTCTTTTTTATAAATACAGTCTTGGGCTGTTCTCTCATGAGGTTAATTAAGCATTGCAATATTTGCAAATAGCAAATCCCTTCAAATATTAAAATAACATCAGATTTCCTTTATAAATATTTTTTAAATTAATTGGAATACATTTATCTCATAATCTCCAAAAATCCTGTAAACTCATTAAAAGACTTGAAGCATAAAGAGCTAGAATTTAATGTGTTACAGTACATGTAAATTGTACATTAATATTCTTGCCTTTGAACTAGGCAGTAAGAAGAAATTCATAGCATTTCCCTGGTTTGCAATTGAGATTTTTACTAAACATGTTAGTATTACAACATGATCACACAATGTTTTTTTTAAACTCTATTTCACAATCTCTGTAATTGCCTCATTACATAAAATCTACTGTTCTCTGAACGAATGAGGAGAATTTGCTTTTGTATGCTTATGTAATGAAATTCATTGAAAATATGTTTAAAAAACTGAAACCCAGAAGTAAAACTTAGATATCTGGACACACTAACTCAGGCTTCTTCAAAAGCTTAAATCATGAAAAGGTTACTTGTCTTTCTACTATGTGTTTAACCACATGCTCTAGTCAGTCCTCAACCCAGATTCCTTTCCCTACTACTTATTTTTTACTTGTATTTATTGATTTTAGAGAGAAAGAGGAAGGGGGGGAGAGAGAAAGAAGGGGAGAGGGAGGGAGGGAAGAAGGGAAGGAGAGGGTGAAATTTGTTGTTCCACTTACCTTATTTTGCCATGTAAAATGCACATGTTTTTGCCCAAATTTTTCAGGGAAAAATAAGGATGTGCATTATACATGGGTATAATGATTATATACCATGGATATAATAACTCCATCAATAATGCTCACAAAAATGTGGGTGCATGTTATACACGGGAGCACATTATAAACATGGCGAAATACAGTAGTTCTGTATTCATTGGTTGATTCTTGTATGTGCCCTGACTAGGGATCAAACGCACAACCTTGGCAAATTGGGATGACACCCTAACTAATGGTATTACTTAGCCAGGGCCTTTCACTATTTTTTTTAAACACAAAAAGCACAAACAGTAACAAATGTTTTGTAATTTTAATCAAAGAGTGGTGAACTTTAGTAAAAGTTAGCCTTTCGGCACTAAATGCTCTATTTAAAGTACTTTGGTAAGATTAGGTTCATAAGTTAATGGATAGCATGAAATTATATTATTTTCCAGGGAAATCACCATATAGCTAGTTAAAACAAAGGACAGAACGTCTGATTTTATTTTTCTTTAGTTGTCTATTGTTTAAGATTTTAGAAAATCAGATTTCTTCTAGAGAGGGGAAACATGGAATAGGCTAATGCTAACATTTCCATATATTCAGCTGACAGAATAAATATCATATTGATAAAATATAAGAAGTTCTTAATCACTATTTTTAAAAGCAGTTTTAACTAAAGTCACTTTGGACTGAATTTTCAGAATTTATCATATAAATGGACCATATTTGTGTATTATGCTTTGTAAATACAGTCTAGAACTATCCTCTGAATTTCATTAGAGTACTTATAGAAAAGTAATTTGCTTGGTATTATAAACTGAAGAAGTGAAATGCTATAGTCTCTATTTTCTTTTTAATTAAAAAGTTAACCTAGTCAATTCTACAGTTAAGGATTCAAGGACATTACTGATCATTTGCAAGCAACTATAAGTGATAATCCAGTTTCTTAGTCCCCACCATGGCAGGCGCCTCAAAATTTTATGTCATATAAAAATTATCAATTTGTTTTTCAAAATTTGAGAGGTTTGGGGAGTTCTGAGTAATTATTGTAACTCAAATGGCTTACATTTTATGTAGCCTAAGCATTTGGACAGTTTTAAGAAAATAACAAACAGTTCACTTATCACTTCTAATATAACACCCAAGCATTTTTAATGGAAGATTATTTCGGTAAGTTTAGAAGTGTTCCCATAGCACCGAGTTAGAAGCCAAGTGAAAATCAAATTAATATTCCCCCAAAATTCCAAACCATACAGATAACAGAAATTAATAAGAAACTAAAATTATTAAGGTGGGGTTATTTATTTTGAATTTTCTTTCTGCATTCTTCTTAAATCATTATGGACATTTCCCCTTCTGTTTTAATAAGACTATCTGATTCATAAGACAGAGGTAATTTTATATCCCACAAATGGAAATACAGATGATAAATTTACAGCATACTGTAAAACACATTTCCCTGGTTTTGTTATTTGGTAATTTAAATTTGCTTTGACAATGATGAATCAATACGAATATTGTATCTCTTATAAAATAAAATCCAACATAGAAAGGCCATCCCAAATGATAACACTGCCCAGCTGAGAGTCTTGAAAATTTAAGAACTAGTATAAATTCAATGTGGAGTGTGTAGATTTTCACTTTGCAGCAGATCTGAGACACCTTCCTTTTGCTTGTTTTTCCTGACAGTATTTGAAGTGTCATTCATACACTTGACTAACTAGATAATTATGTCCTGAAGGGACTTAAACTAGACTTTTTTTAATGGTCCATGACTTTGTATTTTCACCACTGGTAGGAGTCTTTGTCTTTGCACTTAAAAATT
This sequence comes from Carollia perspicillata, assembly GCA_004027735.1. Lineage (NCBI taxonomy): Eukaryota > Metazoa > Chordata > Mammalia > Chiroptera > Phyllostomidae > Carollia > Carollia perspicillata. The sequence continues at coordinate 26,822 of PVKM010008203.1, forward strand.
TTTTCAAATGTAAATATGTATGTGCACATTAAAGAACAGTAATAAAATGAATAATTTTGCACATAACCCCTAAGTCCACTTTCCCTACTGTATTTCCTCTGTTGCCATCATCTTTCTTTCATTTGGAGTTAAGCACCATCTTGAATTTTGTATTAATTATTCTTTTTCTTTCCTAACTTTTCCCATCAATGCAGGTATTTCTAAATAGCATGTATTCTCAATTTTCCAAGTTTTTAAATTTAACTAAATGCAATAATACTACAGTATTTCTCTATGACTTGCTTTTTTAAAAAATCAATATTATGTTTTTGGCATTCATCCATGTTGAAATCAATAGCTAAAGTCATTCATTTACCCAACTGTATGGGATTCCAAGGCATAAATATCATAGTTTATCTGCTCTATTAAGTGGATATCTCAGTTATTTCCAATTTGAGAATATTATGAAAAGTATTGCTGTGAATAATCTTATGTGTGACTTCTGCCACACATGCACAAATATTTCCCTGAGGCAAACATCTAGGAGAGGGACTGCTGGGTTGTAAGAAGGCACAAAGTAAAATGTACTAGTTAATGCCAAGGACATTATACCATTTGTAATCCCACCAGCTGTGTATGAAATTTCCAATTGCTCCATATCCTCACCAACAGTAATACTATAAGACTTTCAAAATTGTGCCAAGCTAGTAGGTGAGAGAGTATAGGATTATCAATATATATTAATCTGATTACTGATAAGATTAACCAAAGATCAGTTAAAGATGTTACGAAAAAAATTATTGGTTATTGGTTTAACCATCTTAATTGGTTAAAGATGTTACAAAAAAATTCTCCCACTTTGTGATTGTCTTTTTATTTTCTGTAGATGTTCTCTGATAAACAGGAGTGTTTTAATTTTAATGTAGTAAAATTTATAATATTTTCCTTTGTGATTTGAAAATTTTTAACATAACTATTTGCAAAAAATAGTTCTCCATTTTAAGTCAAAAAATCTTAATTATAAATTTGTCATTTTATAGTATGATCTTTTGCATTTAACCCATTACTTGGATTACTATTACTGAGACTTGATTAATGTATTTTAATAGTTCCAAAATATTTGCTTTTTGCATTCCCTCTATTAACTCCATTTGGAGCCCCAATTGAAAATATATTACATCTTCTCACTTTCTCCTCCAAATTTTACATTTTATATTCTCTGATTCATATTTTCCCACTTTTAATTCTATGAACTTAATTGTGAGTAATTTCTTCAGTTCTAACTTTCAGTGTCCTAATTTCTGCTTCATGCATATCTAATCTGCTTTTAAACTCATCCACTGAGCTCCTTTTTTTTTAAGTATGATGCTGATTGCTTACAAGTTCTCTGGTTCTTTTTCAAATCTACTGTTTCTGCCTCACATTTTAACATTTCTCTTTTATCTCTTTAATTATATTAAGCATTGTCATTTTGATTCTGCCTGAAAATGTTGATATCTGATAACATTCCAGATCTGTTTTTCTCATCTACTGTTTCTATAGGTTCTTAGCTATAGTACTTGCTTTCCTGTGTGTGTGTTTTTCTTTATTTGCTTGTTTTATTTTACTTTCCTTTGACTATAAGCCACTGATTTTCCAGTGCACACCGTCTGTGGAAATTTGTTGAAGATGAGATTGAAGTTGTCTTCCTCCAGGGAGGAAATAGTGTTTCCTAGTTTCCTACTATCACTGTTCATAACAGAGCACTTAATTAAAACTGGCCACTTAAATTTTCTTCAGTCTGTACCCAAAATGTGATTGTCACATTTCTTTAACATTTCTATAACTTGTTTTGTGCTTAACAGTCTTTAAAAAATTTTATACTTAACTCTGCATTTTAATAAATCAATCATAAGGGACACTCAGGGTATCTAATTCTCCATAATGCCAGAACTAGAAATATACTCACATTTTAAGGCTTTATTTTCTGTAATTTTTGACACATAGTTAGTGAGCTGGTGTAAAAGGTCTGCCTTAAATTCCAGGTTACTTCTCCAAATACAAAATTTCTGGTTTATAAGGATTCATAGCAACAGCACATCTGGGACCTATCAGGTCACAGCAAATCTATAGCTATGTGACCTAATACACTCCCAGAGGTAGACCCCAGACTGCAGACAGCCGTCAGTACCAAAAAGAGTACAACACACCAGAGGTTACATTTTCCACTTTAAAAGTTTCCTCAGTTATTGGGCTCTAGCCTTCAAACTCTATCACAGAAAAAATTGTAGAAGCAACCCTGAGGTCTGAGGCTTCATGAGGAAGACCTGTATACCACCCGCAGGCGGTTGTCCAGGTCTTCCATTTCCTTGCTTCTTCGTTTCTCATTTTTTGGATTATTTCTCAGACTCTGATTCTTACCATCATTCTTACTTGGATTTGGTGACTTGGTTACTAAAAGCAAGTTCTTCTCCTTGGTCTCACCCTTTAGCTCCTTTTTTCTCCTCCATGGTAATTTGCCATCCACACACCTTTTCCTATTTTACATCACTGCTTTCTTTTCCTGGATCTACAAGTCACCTCTAGCTATTCCCCATCCTCCCTGCACACCCAACTTATCTAGATCTGTAAGTTACAGTGTGTAGAATTCACAGGGGAATTTCTTGCTTCCTGCAGTAAAACATGCATTACTACTAAAATTGTATGTTGAGAGTGACCTGAATTGGTCTTCCGTCAGGTGTCAGCACCTCTTCTGAAAGTTCCATCATCTTCAGAGCCATCAGAGCGATGGGTTTGGCGTGGCAGAGGCTTTTCCTGTGGAGTCCTGCAGCAACACAGTATGCATCACCTATTGTTTCCACCTGCAGCAATCAGACAAATTAAATGCAAACGTATGATAATGAGCCAGAATAGAAATGATTAGTCCTCTGCAATCACAAACTGCTGAAAAACATGTCAGCAAAACACCAATAAATTAAGCAATTAGACAACTGAGTGTAATCACAGCAGAGTTTGCAAACAGCCACAGCCAAATGCTGACATCTCGCTCTGGGGCTGTTCATCAGCATTACCACCATGGATGGTCATTGAAACAGAGAACAACTGAGATATAAAATAACGATCATCTGTGAAAGCAGAATTGTCAGTATTTTACCTGGGCAATTTCTAAAAGACGACCTTTTTCAAAGCCACCCTCTCATCTTCCTCAAATCTTCAGTATTAGTTATACTTAAGAGATGAGAAATTGGTGTGCAAGAATCCATCCATAACCCTACAATTAAAAAGTTAGCAGGCACTACTGGAGTCTTTATCTGACCATGTGCTAATTCTGTTGTCAGCATCCATTCTGAATTGCCATTACTTTTATTCAATATTTTAAATATTTACCCCAAGTTAAAACCCCCAAATTTCAGAAGGAGACTGCACCAATGAATCTTAGAGGTATTCTACCACAGCAGTTCACACCATAAACCCTGGGAGCCAAAACAAATCCATTTAAGAAGCGGAAGCTATCAAGAAGAGCCTCACAAACAATGGAAAAACAAAGAAACAATCCCCAAATGAAAGGAAAGGAGGAAGCCTCAGAAAGAATGCTAAACAAAATGGACGCAAGTCAGCTATCAGATATTGAATTCAAAGAACTGGTTATCGGGAAGTTCCATGAGATCACAATAAGCTACAGGAAAACTACAATGAACTCACCGCAAAATATATCAACATGAAAAAGGAAATAGAAACCATCAACAAGGGCCAAGAGGAAATGAAGAAAACAATTGCTGAACTGAATACCACAGTGGAAGGAATCAAAAGCAGGATTGATGAAGCAGAAGATCAGATCAGCAAGTTGGAGGACAAAGTAGAAAAAAACACCCAGAAGGAGCAAGAAAAGGAAAAAAGGCTGAGAAAGAATGAAGAGGGATTAAGAGAAATGCAAGACAATATGAAACGTTATAATATCTGCATAATAGGGATACCAGAAGGAGAAGAGGAAGAGCAAGGGATAGAAAATCTATTTGAAAAAGTAATGATGGAAAATTTCCCTAAGTTGACAAGAGAAAAAGTCACACAAATCCAGGAAATACAGAGAGTCCCAATCAAGAGGAACCCAAAGAGGCCCTCTTCAAGACACACCATAATTAAAATGGCAAAATTCCAAGACAAACAGAGAATCTGAAAGGCAGCAAGGGAGAAGAAGGAAGTAACATACAAGGGAGCCCCAATAAGGTTAGCTAATGACTTCTCAATGGAAACACTCCAAGGCAGAAGAGAATGGAAAGAAATATTCCAAGTAATGAGAACCAGAGGCCTATAACCTAGGCTGCTTTACCCAGCAAGGCTCTCAATCAAGATAGAAGGCCAAATAAAGAGCTTCCAAGACAAGAGACAGACAGAGAGGAACATAGGTACAAAAATGACAATGAATAAGCACCTATCCATAATAACCTTAAATGTAAATGGATTAAATGCCCCAATCAAAAGACACAGAACAGCTGAATGGATAAGAAAGCATGACACACACATATGTTGCCTACAAGAGACCCATCTAGGAACAAAAGACATACACAGACTGAAAGTGAAGGGCTGGAAACAAATTTTCCAAGCAAATGGACAGGAAAAAAAGCCAGGGTAGCAATACTTATATCAGACAAAATAGACTTCAAAAAAAGAGCCATAAAGAGAGACCCAGAAGGTCACTTTATAATACTCAAGGGAAGACTCCACCAGGAAGACATAAACATTGTAAATATATATGCACCCAACATAGGAGCACCTAAATACATAAAGAAAATCTTAGAGGACTTCAAGAAAGATATTGATAGCGACATCATTATAGTAGGGGATTTTAACATCCCACTCTCAAAAATGGACAGATCTTCCAAACAAAATATCAACAAAGATACTGTGGCATTGAACAATGCCCTAGATGAAATGGACTTAACTGATATATATAGAGCCCAGCATCCCAAAGAAGCCAAATACACATTCTTTTCAAATACACATGGAACATTTTCAAAGATAGACCACATGATAAGACACAAAACAAGCCTCAACAAATTCAAGAAAATTGAAATCATACCAAGCATTTTCTCTGACCACAAGGGACTGAAATTAGAAACTAACCCCAAGGAAAAAAACCCAAAACACTCAAAATCATGGAGACTGAACAGCATGCTATTAAACAATGAATAGGTCAGAGTGAAATTAGGGTAGACATCAAAAAGTTTCTGGAAACAAATAAAAATGAACTCACGACAACCCAAAATTTACGGGATACAGCAAAAGCAGTCCTGAGAGAGAAGTTCATAGCAATACAGGCCTACCTAAAAAAGATAGAAACATTTCAAACAAACAACCTAACCCTATGCCTACAAGAACTCAAGGAAGAACAACAAAGACAGCCCAGAGCTAGTAGAAGGAAGGAAATAACCAAGATCAGAGCAGAAATAAATGGCATAGAGACTAAAAGCACAATACTAAGGATCAATGAATCCAGGAGCTAGTTTTTTGAAAAGAGAAACAAAATCAACAAGCCTTTAAGCAGGTTCATCAAGAGAAAAAGAGAGAGGACCCAAATAAACACAATCAGAAATGAAAGAGGAGAGATTACAACTGACACCACAGAAATACAAAGGATTGTAAGAAATTAGTATGAGGAGCTATATGCCAAGAAATTTGAAAATCTAGGTGAAATGGACAAATGTCTAGAAAAATATAATCTTCCAAAACTCAATGAAGAAGAAGCAGAAAGCCTGAACAGACCAATAACAGCACATGAAATTGAAGCAGTAATCAAATAAGTCCTGACACACAAAAGCCCTGGACCAGATGGTTTCACAGGAGAATTCTACAGAGCATTTAAGGAAGAGCTAACCCCTATCCTTCACAGACTATTCCAAAAAATCCAAAGTGATGGAAGACTCCCAAACTCCTTCTATGAAGCCAGCATCATCCTAATCCCAAAACCAGATAAAGACACAACAAAGAAAGAAAACTTCAGGCCAATATCACTGATGAACATAGACGCTAAAATCCTCAACAAAATATTGGCAAAATGCATCCAACAATACATTAAAAAGATCGTACACCATGACCAAGTGAGATTCATCCCAGGGATGCAAGGATGGTCCAATATCCACAAATCAATAAATGTAATACGTCACATAAACAAAAGCAAAGACAAAAATCACATCATCGTATCAATAGATGCTGAAAAAGCATTTGACAAGGTACAGCACCCATTTAGGATAAAAACACTCAGTAAAGTGGGAATAGAGGGAGCATTCCTCAACATAATAAAGACCATATGTGAGAGACCTACACCAACATTATACTCAATGGACAAAAACTAAAATCTTTTCCGAGAAGATCACGAACAAGACAAGGTTGTCCACTTTCACCACTTCAATTCAATATAGTTTTGGAAGTTTTAGCCACAACAATCAGACAAGAAAAGGAAATAAAAGGCATCCAAATCGGAAAGGAGGAAACAAAACTGTCACTGTTTGCAGACGATATGATAGTGTACAGGGAAAATCCTATAAACTCCACCCAAAAACTGCTTAACCTAATAAATGAACTTGTCAAAACAGTGGGATACAAAGTCAACATCCAGAATTCAAAGGAATTTTTGTATACCAATGATGAAACAGCAGAAGCAGAAATTCAGAAAAAAATGTCATTTGATATAGCAAAAAGAAAAATAAAATACCTAGGAATAAACCTAACCAAGGAGATAAAAGACCTGTGTGCAGAAAACTACACAACACTGAAGAATGAAATCAAGGAAAACACAAACAAATGGAAACGTATACTGTGTTCATGGATTGGAAGAATTAACATCATCAAAATGTCCATATTACCCAAAGTAATATACAGATTCAATGCAATACCTATTGAAGTACCAATGGCTTATTTCACAGACATAGAACAAACACTTCAAAAGTTTATATGGAACCATAAATGACCCTGAATAGCAGCTGCAATTTTGAGAAAGAAAAACAATGTAGAAGGGATCACAATACTTGATACCAAACTGTATTACAAGGCCACTGTAATCAAAACAGTGTGGTACTGGCATAAAAACAGGCACATAGACCAATGGAACAGAACAGAGAGCCCAGAAATAAACCCAAGTCTCTACGGTCAGTTAATATTCGACAAAGGGGGCAACACCTTAAAATGGAGTAAAAATAGTCTTTTCAACAAATGGTGTTGGGAGAACTGGACATCTACATGCAAAAATATGAAACTTGAGCACCAACTTACACCATACACAAAAATAAATTCAAGATAGATAAAAGACTTAAATATAAGCAGTGACACCATTAAAATCCTAGAGGAGAACACACGCAGGAAAATCTCAGATATCTCACGCCACAACATTTTTCCTGATATGTCCCCTAGAGCAAGGGATATAAAGGAAAGAATAAACAAATGAGATCTCATTAAAATAAAAAGCTTCTGCACAGCTAAAGAAAACAGCATTAAAATAAAAAGAGACCCAACGATATGGGAAAACATATTTGCCAATGATACCTCAGACAAGAGTTTAATCTCTAAAATATACAAAGAACTTACACGACTCCACTCCAAGAAGACAAGCAACCCAATTAAAAAATGGGTAAAGGACTTGGACAGGCATTTCTCCAAGGAGGACATACAGAGGATTCAGAGACACATGACAAGATGCTCAATATTGCTAGCCATCAGATAAATGCAAATTAAAACCCAATGAGATACCACTTTCCACCGGTAAGAATGGCCATCATAAACAAAGCAACAAACAACAAGTGTTGGAGAGGTTGTGGAGAAAAGGGGACCCTAGTTCACTGTTGGTGGGACTGCAGACTGGTACAACCACTATGGAAAACAATATGGAATTTCCTAAGAAAACTAAAAATGGAACTGCCTTTTGACCCAGTAATTCCACTGCTAGGATTATTTCCCAAGAACCCAGAAACACCAATCCAGAAGAACCTATGCACCCCAATGTTCATAGCAGCACAATTTACAATAGCCAAGTGTTGGAAGCAACCTAGATGCCCATCAGTAAATGAATGGATAAAAACACTATGGTACATGTACACAATGGAATTAATTATATGCAGCAGAAAGAAAGAAGGAGCTCCTACCCTTTGCAACAGCATGGATGCAACTGGAAAGCATTATGCTGAGTGAAATAAGCCAGGCAGTAAAAGACAAATACCATATGATCTCACCTTTAACAGGAACCTAAACAACAAAACAAACAAGCAAGCAAAATATAACCAAAGACATTGAAATAGAAAACAGGCTGACAGTAACCAGAGGAGAGAGGGGAGGGAATTTCAGGGGGAAAAGGGAAGGGATAACAGGAACAAGTATAAAGGACACATGGACAAAAACTAAGGGGGGTGGAAATGGGAGGGAGGTGGGAGCACTGGGGGGTGGACTGGGATGGGAGTAAAAGACAAAAAACTGTACTTGAACAACAATTAAAATAAAATTTAAAAAAGTAAAATAAAATCACACACCTAATTATTAATCAACTTCCTAACCTTCTTCTTAAGTTATCAATAAAAAATAAAAAAGATTTAAAAAAACCCAAATTTTCAAGTATAGAATATGGCATAAAAATTAAATACATCTTATTTTGAGAGGAAAGTTCACTTGTTATCCAAAGTAAATATAATGGTAAAATCCTCATGCTAATATTTTAATTAGAACAAAGTGATGAAATATTGTATAAAATGCTCAATTTCAACATCACTATTTCTTTGAAGCTCTCCTTGGCCATCTATTACTTCATAATAGGTCAAATCCTAGTCCTCTCTTCTATTCTCTTTCAGTACTTTCCACACCTCTTTGCTATAGCTTTCACCACAGGCCATAATCAATATGCAATAATGTGTAATCAATATATACTCCCAATTATAATGTGAGCTCTTTAAAAACAAGACCATGTGTTTTCCATCTCTGTATTTATAGTGTCTAACATAGGGCTAAAATATAGATATTTAATAAACATCTACCAAATGAATAAATAAATTGCATTACATATAATACAGTTTATTGTAATGCAACAACTGCATTACAACGTAAGTTGCATTACTGCATTACTAAGTTGCATTACTGCATTACTGCATTACTGCATAAGTTGTACTGCATTACATTCAGTGAGCACTAATTGAGACAATATAATGACAATATTTAAGAACCTCATGGCACTAGGAATGCTAAAATTATCACTCGCTTATCAGAATCCTATCAGGAAATATACATAAAAATATGATTACAATAGACTCAGACATATCATGAAGTTCAAAACTTTCACTTCAAGACCTGTTTTCTGATGCAAAAAAAAAGGAAATGAAATCATATGGCAGGAATAACAGACAATGCAATGTGAGTTTGCAAAGGTTTATTCCAAAAACTAAAATATACTTCCCCCATAGAATTTCCACTGAGAAAGACACCCAGCAAGCAATAAATGTCTCATGTGTGGCCATTTACCATCCCCCCCCAGAAACACAAATCCTTTGCGAATTCTCACATTTATCTCATCCTTTTGTATTTCTACATGATTTAAAAATCTACAGCACTGTTAGCTATGTCCTTTGAAACTGAGTTTTGATTTTCAGATATTAGGACACACAGGCAGTCACTTATTTGTATAAACTGAATGGCTTCACAGTCACTCTGACCATTCACGTTCCCGGAGCACGATCTCTTTGAAATCCTTATCGTCATAATGTTCCTCAGCAGCATTATCTCCATTATCTTTTCAGCAAGAGTTTATTGAGTTCCACTAAATATGTATTTCTAGAAGTTATACCAAAAGAATAAAACTTAGTTATGTGCTACGCTTTCTTTGTAGGAGTATGTAATGCAATAGTGTATAGAAGATGGACCAATATGTTACCAGTTGATATAACACATAAATCTAATGAAGTGCAAGATAAGTATGTGTACAATATAAAAAATTCACATTAAATTCCATACGATCACATAAGATTTTATAACATTTAGTTTGAAAATATTTGAGGTCAGGAAATAATCGGAAAAAACAGAATCAAGTGTCAAGAAGTAGACATTGAAAAAATAAATGGCCCTTTCTTTCATATGTCTATGGACCTCTGTATGTCTTCCTTGGAGAAGTGTCTGTTCAGGTCCTTTGCCCATTCTTTAAGTATGGAATTTCCTCAAAAAATTAAAAATGGAACTGCCTTTTGACCTGGCAATTCCACTACTGGGATTATACCCTAAGAACCCTGAAACACCAATTCAAAAGAATCCATGCACCCCAAAGTTCATAGCAGCACAATGTACAATAGCCAAGTGCTGAAAGCAACCTAAGTGCCTGTCAGTAAATGAGTGGATCAAAAAACTGTGGTACATTTACACGATGGAATTCTGCACAGCAGAAAGCAGGAATGCCTACCCTATGCAACGGCATGGATGGAACTGGAGAGCATTATGCTGAGTGAAGTAAGCCAGATGGTGAAAGACAAATACCATGTGATCTCACCTATAAGTGGAACCTAATCAACAAAACAAACAAGCTAGCAAAATAGAACCAGAGACATGAAAATAAAGAACCAACTGACAGTGACCAGAGGGGAGGGGAGAGGGGGGTAACGGAGGAAAGGGGAAGGGTCAAGTCAAGGAATATGTATTTAAAGGACCCACGGACAAGGACAATGTGGGGAAGATTGAATGCAGCAGTCGGCAGGGCAGGGGAAAGCACTGGGGGTAAATGGGGACAACTGTAACTGAACAACAAAAAATGAATATAAAAAAAGAATGGCCCTAAGTAAGATGTAAAATTCTCACAATTATTTATGAACATCCAAATAAAAAAAATCTAAAATATGTTGTTTTCACTGTTCTAGGCTAGATTATGCTGCAATAGCAATATAACCTCCAAATGTTAATGCCCTAAAATAACAAGAGTTCATTTCTGATGCATGTGTGCTACACAGTCACATGGGTCAAAAGGTTGGGGCAGAGGCGAGAGACACTGTGCCATGTCTCCTCACTCTAGGGACAAGGCTAATAGAGCCTCCTCACCTGGGGCTGGTTGTCAGGGCAGAGGAAAAGAGGTTCTGGCAAATTATATACTAGCTCTTAAGCTTTTTTCCAGATGTGACATGCATAGCCTCTCAAGTTTTATTCACTAAAGCAAGACACATGGCTATGCTAGTGTAAATGTGATGGGAAAATGCAACCAAACGTGTGCCCATAGAAGAGCCAGAAATATTTGGTAAATAGAGCTAGCGAGTACTGAATGGGTAACAGTTTCAATGTTTTCAGATGCCCAGGTGTCTATAAAGTGCAGGCAGTATATTCACGTGAAGTGCTCTCTCCTTGCAGATATACTCAGTATCTTCACCTGAAAATCCTGGCAGATGTGCAAACCCCTTAGCAATGCAGCTTTCTGTTGAAGCTCTATTCTTTTCCCTTCTCAGGGCTACCCATGCTCAGCAGAATTAGGTGTATGTAAAAATTGTGGTGGATTCCACTGAGAATAATCAGGTGGCGTCACCTCATGGGGGACTGCAAAAGTGAAAGCATCGTGTGTCGATTACAGTTGTTCTTGAGGGTGTTTCCTTGGGTTAAAATCAAAGTAAAATAAATCAGCACTGTAAACATACCACAAAAAACTCTCCTAAAAGACGACTGTATTTTGAATTCCTTTACAATTGCCTCGGTATTTTTAAATAAAAATTTAAACATAATGGACCATCTAAAATAGTGCATTTCATTTATTTTCAGCATCTTCAACTTCCCTTCAATGACATTAAACAAGAATAGAGATGGCTAAACTAGACACGGAGATGGAAAAAACAGTACTTATGCAAATGCCTGAAAAACCTTATATTCTTTTCTGAACATAGAAGAGAAGGCTTAAGTACTAACAATATTACATGCAAATGTTGTCCCACATACTATTATTATAGCTGCTTTTGCTAAACTTTAAAGAATGTACCTGTCTCACTATATCTTCTTAACATTCTATTGTCAAATGTATCTCATTATTTCAGAAAGAAACATGGTATAAATTTCTTAGACCTATGCATTCACCATTTTTATTTACTTTTCGTTTTACATTAATCATGTAAAAGAACTTACTTTATCACTTAATAGATTCTCATTCCCATAACATTTTTTCCCTTCCCTCCAGGATAATGCTCAAGAAATATCTGGGAGGTTTCCTGGAAACCCGGGCACAGTGGGGAGAGAGAAGTGTGTGTGTTGTATGGGACGTGACTGTGGTATTAGGGTGAGGATTAGCCTGAAAGAACACGGCATACAATAGGGCAATTAATAATCTCTGTCCCACAGGACTCATGCCACAGCAGTCCTCCAGTCCTTTCTTTCAACTTTTTAGGATTTATGAAAGAGAACTTGAGGAGAGGGTACAAGAGCAGAGGGCCAGAAAACTCTGGCACTCTGCCTTACTGGAAATCCTCTCTCTCTCTCTCTTCCTCTCTCTCTCTCTCTCTCTCTCTCTCTCTCTCTCTCTCTCTCTCTCTCTCTCTGTCTCTTGATATAACCTAGAGGAGAAGCAAAGTAGAAAGTCTGCCTTTCTACTTATTTTGCTTTCTGTTTCTGGCTTCTAGTGTCTTTAGAAACAGAAAGTGAGGGGCAGGAATGGAGAGAGAGGAATATATTGGAATAAGATGTAGGCAGATGATGCCTAAAGATGACAAAAGTATTCATTTATCTCCTACAATTTTAGTCACTGGCCATAATCAGGTGAGTAAAAAGCACCAAGTGCTCCTACAAGAGCACTTGGCCACT
>PVKM010008204.1:0-39552 GCA_004027735.1 Carollia perspicillata
TTTTTTTTTTTTTGGCAGGCCTCTGACACTGATATGGGAGTTCTAATTAGCAGAAAAATGGTCATAAAATGGACAAAAGGATGGTTGCAGTGGAAAATAATTCATTAATGAGCATATTGCACTAGAAATAATTGCGAATTGAGTATTTCTTTAAAATCTCTCATTCAGGGGAAGATTTCTCAAGCCACTTGGGTGTTTTTTTTCACTCTGCTTATATCAATCTCAAATCAATTATGTCATAAAATGCCAACTTAGTATTGTGAACAGTGCAATTCCTTTAAATTGTTCTCATCTTTGTACTTGCCCCTGTATCACTTACAATTCGTTCACACAATAAAAGCCTCAAATTAATAAAATGCTTTCTCTTTGAAATTCAGAATGCTTTCTCCATGTTACCATTTAATTAATTCTCAAAGCATTCCTGTGCAGAGTGGGCGTGTGGTGGGAAAAGAAATTATGCTTCCCCTTTATGACACATAGGAAGCAGATTTGAAGAGTAGATCATTTTCTTTTTCTTTTTCTAAAAGATTTTATTTATTTATTTTAGAGAGGGGAAGGGAGGGAGAGAGGGAGAGAAACATCAGTGTGTAGTTGCCTCTCATGCGCCCCCTACTGGGGACCTGGCCCACAACCCAGGCACGTGCCCTAGACCGGGAATCAATCGGGTGACCCTACGGTTTGCAGGCCAGCCCTCAATCCACTGAGCCACATCAGCCACAGCAAGAGTGGATCATTTTCACCCACAGTGAAACTTGATGCTGATTCAGTTTTGTTCAAAGCTGTTGACTGCATTATTCTACTCCACCCAGTTTTTCAGAGTCATGTTCACGGACTTATGTACTCAAGAAGTCAGCACACACTGATGGGGTGCCAACTGTATGTCAGATCCTGTTTTAGACCCTGGGGATAGAGCAGTGACCATGGGGGAAAATAACACTGAGCTCCCAGAACTTAATTTCTCCCCGAGGAGGCAGACAATATACACAGTAAGTCCGTTGTTCGGTATGTTAGAAGACAATAAATGCTCTGATGAGCAGATAAACCAGAGGAAAGAAAGCAGAACAGGAGTGAAGGGAGGGTTACATAATTTTAAACAAGGTATAGAGAAGGCCGCCTCGAGAGGGTGCCATGTGAGTGAAAACTGGAAGAAAGAACGCGAGTTAAATCTGAGGGAAGAGCATCCTGGCGGGGGAACAGCCTGTGCAAATGCCCCGTGGTGGCAGCACGGCTGGGGTGTTTAAAGGAACAAGCAGAGCCGTGTGGCTGGAACAGAGAGTCAGAGGGAGAGCAGCAGAGAAGAGGTAACGAACGCAGTGCCAGATGATGAGGGCCTCAGAGGCGCTTTGGAGCTGTCTTTTACTTTGGGGGACAGGGTATCTTTAGAGGATTTTTTACATTTTATTTTTCCATCACAGTCTATATTCAGTATTATTTAATATTAGCTTTAGGTGTACAGCATCATGGTTAGACAATCACATACTTGACAAAGTGTCCCCCCACACAAATACAATGCCCCCGGCATCCACCTGGCATCACGCACAGTCACGGCAGCATTATTGACTGTTTCCCCCTGCTGTACTCTACATCCCTGTGTCTGTGTTGTAACTGCCAGTCTGTACTTCTCAATCCCTTCACCTTTTCCCCACAGTCTCCCATCCCCCCTCCCCTCTGGCAACCATCAGTCTGTATCTGTATCTGTATCTGTATCTGTATCTGTATCTGTATCTGTATCTGTATACAGACCATCAGTGTGTATCTGTATCTGTGAGTCTGTTTTTGTATTAGTTGTTTATTCTATTCTTTAAAGTCCACATGTAAGTGAAATTATCTATCTATCTATATATATCTATACATAGATATAATAGCATATTATATTGCCCTGGCATGGCATTTCTTTACATGCCATGCCTAAAATTTACGAAGTTGGTTTTATTCTCCTTTTTTTCTTTGCTTATTAATGGGAATGATCTCTCCGTGCTGAGCTGTGGTAGGCCCCCTGGGGGGCAGAACCTTTACCTAGAGATGTGAAGAGGAGAGCCGGCTTTCTTTAACGGCTCCTCTTTAGAGGAACTAGTGAAACTGAGGGAGCACACCCAGCTATGTTTCCCAAATCTGAACCCAGTTCCCATCAACTTCCCAGGAGCAGACTGGGCAAAGGGGAAGAGAAGGGCTGAAGGGGGAGAGGTAGGTTTTAGCTAGAGCAAGAATGTTAAGGAAATACTCAGAGAAGTTGGAAAAAATGGCAATTTTGCTGAAAGTGATCGACATTTCTAGAGAGGGCCCTGGAAACACTTGGGGAACTGGGGAAGACAGGGAGATGGATCAGAGCAGGGTGAATGTACAGTAGTTTGGGATGGAAAAGCTTTTCGCTGTGGTATTTAGAACAGAAGACGATGGGACAAGTATTTGTTCCTCGAGTGAACCCTGGCAAGGCCTGGGTGGGGCTGGGGAAATGCATTGGTCCAGGGCTGGCATGTTGGGTGGGAACGGATGACCTGCCCATGGGTAAGTTCTCTTCTGTTTAGACCCAGGCAGTTACGAAGGGGTTGGCTTGATTAACTTCTGTCTCTCTTGTCCCCACAGCTGAGGAAGGAACACTGAGAGCCAGACACAAGCTTCTTTACTATAATTGAGGCAAAACGATGTTTCTCCTTCCTGTCATTCTAATCCTTAGTGAAGAGCAACCTGGAGGGTAATTCTGGGGGGTCAGCGCCCAGGCCCTCTTTGAAATTGCTAGTGGATGAAAAGTAGTGGGTGAGAGGACATTCCTCTGAGCTCCTTCTGTCAAAGAGAGAAACCAGGCATTGGGGGTGGTCCTTCAGTTTCGCAGGGGGCAAGATTTTCACCTGAACCTGGCAGCCCACTTTTCCAACTTGGGAGGAAACTGTGGAAGCCGTGGGCAAATGGGCTGAAGGACTCATTTGGTCCTGGGACCCTGTCTTTCACTCCTAGGACTTGTCACTATCTGTCCATTCTGGTTATTTAACTATAAGGATAACGGGTCAACTGCTTCCCTCATACTGTCAGCGGAGTCACCTGGCACGTGATAAATGCAGCCAGCTGGCTGCATGGGGCTCCATCCATCCACCCACCCACCCACCGCCTTTCCTCCCTCCCGGCTGCCATTGGGCGTTAAGCACGGATCTCCAGGCCTTCAGCCGCATGTACACCGGGGCGGGAGGGGTGCGCGAGAACGCAGGCTGATGACCCCAGGGCAGAGAGTGGGGAGGCCAGGCAGGCCGGGGTGCCCCGGGCTGTGTGGCTAGGAAGAGCGAAGCCCCTCCGAGCCCGCACCTTCAAACGCCGGGGCCCACGTGACCGCCCCTCCCCCGCGCCTCCCAGTCGCGCGCACGGGCCGGGCGTCTGGGCTCCCGCGCGCGCTCTGCTGGTCCCAGCGCCCAGGCGGAGAAGCGGAGGAGGGAGGCAGCCAGCTCAGCGGCTGCGAGGAGCGGACGCGAGCGGCGGCTGCAGGACCGCCTGTGCACGGCGGCGGCGAGGGTGGCGGTCGCCTAAGCGGCTGGAGCTGGGACGGCGCGGATTTTGCAGCCGCCCAGTGTGATGAAGCTGCCCTGCTTCGCTGCTCTGCTTGCCGCCAGCTGACACCGCCTGCACTCAAGCCTGCCCCGGGAGGGAGAAGCGGCGGGGCCGTGACCTTGGCGGAGGAGGTAAATAGGGAACCTGGGAGGGGAGGAGGCGGCGCCACCCCAGCCATCCAGGCCCCCGCCCCGCCCCGCACCCACCTCTCGCCCTGAGCCGCGCGGCCGCCCCCGGGGGCTCCGCGCTCCCCGCGGTCCTGGGTGCTGAAACTGCCGCCCGGTTCCTGCGGCCGCCGCTGGCGCGGGGCACAGGCTCGCCTGCCATTTGTGCTGCGGTGAGAAGCCGAGCCCAGGAGCTGGGGCTTGCTTGTGGGCTCCTGTTGGATGCTTGCTGTGAGGCTTCTCGGTTAGGCTGCTTCCCTTGGGGAGCGCGCTAATTGCCTTCAGGTGGGGTTGAACTCCCACCAGTTCTTGTTGCTGGGGTACATCCTGATGCCTTCTTGCAGAGATTGGGCATGATTACGTCCTTACTGCCTAAGCACAGCGAGGTGAGGGGAGAGGAACCAGTGGCTGGCAGCACAGGCAGGTGAAAGTAGCAGAGGCTACCCAGGCTGTGGGTGGGAGACGCGGGGGGACGAAGAGGAAGCACCTGTGCCGGGGAAGGGCATCGCCACGCGCCTGCAAGTGGGGGAACTGAACACGCACCTGGGACACAATGTGCTGCACCTGGGACACAATGTGCTGCACCCGGTGTCGCCTTTCCGCCCTTTTGGGAAAATATTAAGTGGACGTGCAGGTATTGGGAGAGAAAACTCTCTGTAGTCTGGAAATGGGGACCGTGGGGATTTTTTTTTCAGGTGAGCGCCAAACCCTTTTTAAAATAAGTATTCGGGAAATCACTTCAATGTAAAGCCATAGCCAAATGACAACTTTAGCTAAGAGACGGTCATTACAGTTCCCTGGAGTTACTGTAGGTACAGATTCGGTTAAAAAAAAAGTCCCCAAACAACTGCTCATGTGCTACTTCCTCCGGCCAGCCCCAGCGTGTAAGCATGCTCCCTGTGGGGTGGGGGCTGTGGATGGTGTCGGTGAATCCAGAGCGTCAGCCCCCTTGAGCACCGCCATTCAGATCTCACTGAAGTCCCTCTAACCCTTTGCAGCGCGGACCGATAATTCCTGTGTCCCGGCGCCAGCCGAGTGTGGGTGAAATGGCCCAAGGGAATAGTTACGGGCAGACCAGCAACGGGGTAGCGGACGAATCACCCAACATGCTGGTGTACAGAAAGGTAAGAATTTCTTCACTTTCTTGGACGAAGGGGGAACTTCCGGCTCCCCTGAAATGTTCCCTCGGATGTCAACTTTCTGGCCTGATGGATTTCCAAATCACTAAGGACTGCCCTCGAGGGTGATCTGATGTTCTCAAGTGTGTATAGATACAGTCAGCTCTGTCCTCACACTTCCCCTGGCTGCTTCTGCAGAGTTTAATCAGTGGTCAGCAATAACAGAAAATTGGAGCACCCCACACATGATTTCATAGCATGCTTAATAACTTTTAGAAGCGTTTTCCTTATACTATTGCTAAGCATTTGGGTTACAATGCATTAGAAATGTTTAACATTAGAAATGAAAATAGACCACTCTGCAGTTCCACTGCAAGTGTGAATGTGTCTGTGACTGTATGGATGGTTTAATGGTTTTACTCCTAATGAAACGATTCTGGTTGTAATTTTTTCTTTGTTTTAGCCTAAATTGTTTTGTACTTTGCGTTATTTTTATAATTTTGCTTATGGATATTTGTGTTATAGTGCCATATGCCCAGTACATAAATCTTTATATTCCAGAGATTGTGTGTTTTTATTTTTTTGTTGCCACAAACAGATCTGATGGTCTTATGCATTTGCTGAGAATGCTATCTGCAACCAAATCGTAGATACTGAGCCACTGTAATAAAGATGTATTTGAATGTCGTGCATGATGCAGGGTGGTTGCTTAGGTAACTTCACTCTAGTGCTAATCAACAATATTACCGAAATTAAGGAGGCAGTATTCTTTATTCAACTTTTGTACCAGTCATTTCTATTGTAGTTTATGCTGGGATTGCTTTTTTTCTTTCTCATATTAGCCATACTGCTTATTGGGAAGGATTTCTTTAGTTAACATCAGCAATGGTTAAAAGGAAATCATACCTTAAAACCAAGAAAATTTTAAAGACTTTGGTGAGCATGAGCTCATTGAAAAGTCAGGTTGCGTTGTGTTGATCTTTCGGCTCCAGGATCAGGACCAGTCATGAATTCAGATGAGAGGCTGTGGGCTGCCTTGACCTGTAGGAGGTCAAAACTTTCCTAACCTGCAGCCCGGGATCAGTCAGAGGTGATGATGAGTATTGTTTGAGGGAATATTATTATTGCTACTGTGAGGATGCTGGGACCCTTCAGCTAGCACAGGGACCCAATGCTAGCTGGGGTTTTTTTTCTCTAGCCTTATGCACAGTCTTGTATTGTATACCTGTGACTACAGATTTATGTGCCTGGGACAATGTAGTATGATGGGGAAGAAAAACAGAGATTAGTTGCCTATTTAGCCTAAAGCATCCCATCTGGATAAAGCAAGAAAATAATAAACTCGAACCTAAATTATTACTATCCTATTTCTGTGGTGATTGAAATAACTGGCCCATTCTATATAGAATTGGTTCTGAGAACTATTTGGGGGCAGTTTTGTGTTTTAAGATGATTTATAATATTTTTATTGCTTGGTATGAGTTTGTATTTTATAATATACAAGATATGAGAATTATTAGTTCTATCTTACAGGTGTGTGCCATGTAGAGAGTTGGACTTTTGGATGTAAAATGACTGTATTTAGCTAGGTCAGACACTACATTTTCCCTCTGTTTCCTCATAAAAGATTGGGGCTGAATTGATAGTTAAGTCATCTTGATTAGAAATAGACATAATATGACATCAGTCCGTGTGTCTTATTTAGTCAGTTATGAAAATACATCAAAATGAGGCTGTGACGTTTAGAAATAGTGACTGGGTTATTTAATGTATCTGAGCTTCATGTTACTAATTTTGAATTTACTGTATAAATTGTGTAGCATTGGTGCTGCTTGTAAATGAACAGACTCTGCTGTCTTCAGGGAGAGAGTACAGCACCTCACTCTTTCAAGTGCTGTCATTCGGCTGGCCAAGCTGAGACCTGTTTGTGCTATTGTGACCTCCTTTTACTAGCTATGTATTTCGGGTTCATGCCACAGATAGTTTATTTTTAGAAAAGATTTCCCTGATAAGCAGTTATTGGAAAAAATATCTTAGTTCAGTATAAAGAAATGTCAGATAATTTATATAAAGAAGCACAGTGTCCTTGCTTGTCATTTGCTGGTTACCAAGTCAAACGGTCCCTGTCTGTATGCACATAGAATATGACATCATGGAGTGCATGTAATCGTTTCGTCTCTTTTTTTCCTATCTTATGGGGTCTTTACATTTAATATTTTCTCAGTAGATGCCAAATGTTAATTTGGAGAGGGGTATAGGTTGAACAGATGTCTTAGGATAGTTCATCTGCTCTGTCTGAATGAAAGAATGAGCACTGCGTTACAAATGCTTATTAATCGTGAAATCCATCAGAGGTTTAGAATAGAACTTCAGTCCCACAGTACATTGCTCCACCACAGCAGAGGGGATGGATAGAGAGAGTGTTGTCGTATTGATTCATGCCAATTTCCCACCTCTGCTTCACTGTCGAAATAGCTCTTGCAAGTGGATTCGGAACTAACTCCCCCCCCCGCCCCGCCCCCAGGAACCTCTTGTTTACTGCCAGATTCTGATGACTTACTTACACACTAAGGATAAGTAAATGCTGTTTCTGTTTTATCCAGGTAGGCTGTGAAGGACTCTTAAGAATATTCCTGTGAGGGAGAGGAAACAGTGCGTGCGTGGTTACCGAAGTGGAATTCAGAGGAAAGAGCTTTGGATGCTTCATTTTGTTTTGTTCCTCTGCTGTCCCTCTCTATTTTGGTCTATGCATTACAGGAATTCCTCCAAGTAGCAGGAAAATGCCAGGGATTTTTTCTCCATGAAGAATTTCTTAGTCATGTTATGGAGTAAAATGTACAATTGGCCGAGCTCTGTGATCTTGCCCCCAGAGTGAATGACAGATACAGGCAGTAGTGATGCTACCGCGTGATCAGGGCTGGTACCTGAGAGTTGGTCTCAGGTGCTTGCCAGTAGCTTTTTGACATCACCTGAAGCATCTCTGTAGGCTTCATTTGATGTCAAAGGGGTATTTTAAAAAATCCACATGGACCAAATGTTTGCCTTACTCATTTTTTAAAAATTTATAATGCTACTTTTCTCATAAGCAAGTGATCAACCTAGAGGAGTTATGCCATTTTATGTACTTGAGAACACCTTATTTAAAAGCTCATAAACTATGAGGCTTGACTACTTTTATTCCCGGGGCTTCCATGGTCCCTTCAGATGGGCCTTGATGGGAATGAAATGAGATGTAATTAACTTTCTTAATCAGAGGCCCACCTGGCCCTGACTTGTCTTAGATTCAGACTAGCTTCCTGAAACATTTGTAGAAGTGACAATTCAGAACTAAGATTTGTTTGGGGTTATGGGCTCTAACACTACTCTCATTCCTGACCTGCTCTGGGCAAAACCCTCATTTCTGGGGCTGGCATCTGCTCTGAAGGAACCCAGCTTCGGGGAGACACATTCCAGATTCGGCGTCAGGCCCACATGCTGCCCACCAGAGAGTATACATCACTTTTTCTCCAGAAGCTGACACTCCTGCATCTGAAAAACAAAATTTCTAGAGCACCTTGAGGCCAATATTTTACATTGGCTGGCGTGCTGGCTTCTTACTAGCAAGGGCGCTCGCAGTGACCAATAACTTCTGATATTATTGCAGCAATCGCTTATGCTCCAGCTGACAGAAAAGAAAATGAAAATGTTTTCCTCGCTGTGCGTGAGCGGAATGAACGTGTGTTTGGGAATAGCAAACCTGTGAACTTCACTGTGCCCCCGCCCTCCCCTCCCCCCCACATTCTCCTTTCACTCCATCCTCCTCTTTCATCTTCTATTGAGCCACTCTCCTTACATTTGTTTCTTCCCTTTTAGCTTTTTCTTGTCAAAACAGACTCAAGAGTGGCCCTGGCCCATGTGGCTCAGTTGGTTGGAGTGTCGGCCTAGAGACTGGAAGGTCTGGGGTTTGATTCCCGGTCAGGGCACGTACCTTGGTAATGAGTTCGGTCCCTGGTCAGGTCATGTTGCAAGAGTCAGCCAATGGATTGATGTTTCTCTCCCGCTCTCTCTCCCTCCCTTGCTCTCTCTCCCTCCCTTGCCCTCTCTCTAAAACCAATAAGCGTATACTCATGTGAGGATTAAAAAAAGAAAAAGACCCGAGAGTCAAGTGCGATTTTCCCTTAAGACACCTCTCATTTTAGTTGTAAAAGAAAAAAACAATATCTTTTGGAGAAGAGAGTGGACACTGGCCTTGTTTGAGCATCTGTCATGTCTGGTCACTGACAGGTGCCTTTAATAAAGCTGCTGTCCTAGGGGCCCTGGGGTCCAGGATGTTGCCTCGTAGGAGGCAGTGGCAAAGGTTAGTCTTTAAGGATTAAGACTGCCCTGTTCTTGAAGAGCGAGAAGGGACGGCTGGCCTTTCTTACAAGGACGCCCGACGGGAGCTCTCACCCCAGTGGGAAGACCACCTACGCTGACTGGCTTGACCTGGACATGGTGTCCGAAGGCTATTTCCGAACTCCATGTGTTCTGTGAAAATAGACACACCTGCAGGAGGGGGGAGTGACGCGTTTCTCCTTCGGAAGAGACCGAGCGGCACATGTGGCAGACGGTACTGCTCTGTGGGAGGTGCGTTAGCTGACATTTTCTGCGTGAATCCAGTGCATTGGTTTCTTCGGTATCATCCAATCTGGTCAACCTTGAGGGGGTCAATAGTCCCCCCATTAAAATACCACTATAAAAACAACCTTTGACGTTTTGAACCTTAGTTATTTTGATCTGTCTGGGTTTAGGCTGTTAGTAGAGTGAACAATATTGATAGGTGGTAACAAGAGGGCGGCGTTCCACTAGACAAAGGAGGGATGTTTGCAAATAGATTATCTGAAAGGCCTGAGCCACTGGCCTTCAGATTTCGGAATTAGGGTCTGGGCTGGGAAGCAGGCGATGGGAGAAGGAGAAATGTCTTAGTACTTCTGAAGAATTCCAAAACGGAGTACTTTGTATACATTAGATTAGTTAAAAGCACCCCTCTGTGCCAGCTGGGGTACTGGAAACATCGAGGGGGAACACTATGTAAATATGACTGTCTAACCACGAAGCTCTTCTCCTGAAGCCAATACAAAAGAACATCAGAAATAAACGGCTTAAAAACAATAAAGCACCCTTGTCTGCTGTAAATCGGAACTTCATCTGAGTCAAGGACAGACCTGTTTTCCCCTCCGTGGCAGAGACACTGACATGTGTTTCGAGCTGGAATAGGACCGTCATCTGCGATATTTCCACTGAGAAGCACGCAGAGACATTTTATGAGCAGGAGTTCAATGATGAATTTGGGGTAATCATTAACTGGAGTTCAGAGCAGAAAAGCCTTCCCTGGTTGAGCTTCTTCCTCCCTGGTTGCTGCTTGTCAGTGCTGTTTGTGGGAAGGATGAGGGTCTGTGGCTCGATTTGTATTTCCTTCATTTTTCACCTCCAACCTTTGCAAATCTAATTGATCAGAGGAAAGTGCAGATGTACAAAAGAGAAGCCATCTAGGGATTTTATGGCCTTCCAATAGCCTCTGTGGTTCTGCTGAGTGATGGAAACCCGGATATTTTTAGGCAGAGTGGGTGATAGAATGTGATCACGGCAGAGAATAGGGAAACGTTTTGGATTTGGATGGGTTAGTGACTTAATAAATGTTATCTCCTTGAAAACAGGATTTTGGAAAACAAGCAACACAAATAATTGGTCTTTGCTCCTTCTTTTATAACCGCATAAAGCAGGCATTTAAATGTCAGGGTTATGGACTTCTATCTTACAAAATATCAATCTAATTGTAAGATATTTGTAAATGATAAAGTGGGTACCCAGATCCTCAGGGGAAAAAAATCCTGCTACTCTCTGCCATTTGGCCAAGGCAGTATACAAATTTAACTTATTCTTTTTAAATTCCCTTTAGCCTTGTGTCTTATTCAATTAACAAAGGGCCCAGGACATTGGACCTCTAATAAGGCAATCATGAACTTGATTCCAGCTCCATTAAAATTGCCACCTGGTGGTGAAAGCATTTCAGTTCATCTCTGCCTTGTGGCATCTTAGAGATGCAGCTTAGCTATTATTCCGTTTCCCAAGAAGAACGAAGGAAAACCAGAAGCTTCTCGGTAAAAAGGATTTCAAGTGTTTGGAATCCTTGTTGAGAATTTAAAATTGGGGTACAAAGGAATCCAGTTTTTAAAAGAGCTCATTTCTCTTTCTTATGTCTCTGAGTGTTAAAAGGGAGGAACAAAGCCCACAGGGAAGTGGGAGGGCTGGGAGGGCTGGGTGTGGATTCCGACTTCGCCTGATTCGTTGGGCCAGCTCGGGCAGTGTTCTTCATTTCTCTTAGAGCCTGCTTTACAGAATCGCGGAGAAGACGACGAAACCCAAGGGAAAATGCCCAACTCAGAGAGACTGGCAAATAATACTTATGGAGTCTTTTTCGGGAACTGGGGACATGGCCAAGATCTCCTGGAAGCATAAGCTTTGCAAGAGTCTTCCGGAGACGTCTTCCCCTGCTTTTGCGGAGCATCCCCGGCGCTGTGGGTCATTCTGAAGTTCGGGAGGCATTATGTCCTGTTTGGTCATTCCTGGGAGATGTCAAGAACAGTCTAAACCTATATGGTTTTTTTTTTTTTTTGACCACATTAAGCTTTTGAATGTTGGGCAAACTGGTGTATTAGAATGTGTTTCTCTAGTACGGAAATCTGAGACGGTTTTCACCCTCAGTATTTAAGATGATGTATATGAGCAAACATTTTAAAGACAATTAAGTACCATGTAGCGAGAACACATTCTTCATATTTTCTCTTGCTGAACTTGTCTAACATGCATTTCCTCTGGATACTAATGCCTTTTGGCAGTTGCTCTGACTTTTATACTTAGTATTTTGTGTTTTGACTTTTGGTTTCTTATTAATTAGAATAGTTGCCATTTATTGTATGCTTATCCTGCATCAGGTCCTTTTTGTATATCGCACGTTTTCCTTAAAATAATGTTGCGCATTGGTTATTAGTATCCTATTCCTATAATAAGAAAGCTGAAATCCATGACTCAGGCCAACTGCGTGACTGCCTAAGGCTGTTTGGGAATTAGCGGCAGAGTTGGTGAACTCCATAAATGGGGAGACACCTCTCTCACTTCTGTGTTCCCAGCACATTGTAGGTGTCCCTGAGTAGTGACTGCAGAAAGGTACAAGTGAATGAATGAATCAACGAGTGAACAAACAAATGAGTGAAAGCTTAGTCCCTACTCTTGCCTCTTCACTGTGTTGCTTCCCGTGAAGTTAGTGAGTGGTTGAGTCGCTCTGAATTCAACTCTGCTTACGACGTGTGCTCGGCTCTGGCCTAGCACTGTGGTGGGCACCGCAGGGAGAGCTGTGCACAAGACAGACAGGGTCCGAGCCCTCCCTGACGGCAGACAGGCTGTCAAGCAACTCATCGTAGGGCGGCTAATGCCACGCAGGGGGAAGAGCTGGGTGATAGGAACATGTATTTATTCTGGGGTCCCCTGGTTTCCAAAATAGACATTCTGTTGATCCGTATCTTCCACTTGCAGTTCTGAGTGCCTAGCTCAGTGCCCAAAGTCTTCCAGTCTTCCAGTCTTACCCTTCCTTAGTAAGGGCTCAGTGAAGGGGCTAAATGGAGATAAGCGGATGCTGAGAATCCTCAGGCTTTGCTGAGACAGATGAGGCAGAGACCTTGATCTTGTCCCTTAGAAAAGCAAGTACCTCCTTCCCCAGGCTCTCAAGCAGGCACCTGCAGTCGTAGCAGCTCGGGAGTGAAGAGCCTGTCCTTAGTTGTTAGCAGGAGAGGGAAAGTGATATGCCTGCAGTTAGAGAAAAGGACTTGTTAAACTCAAGGCTTTGCCGTCAGACTGACTCCTTGGCTACAGCTGACACAAAGCATGTGAACTTGGATCAAATGGTTTTGCCTCTTTCAGTCTTAGTTTCTTCACCCGTAAAGTGGGGATAAGAATATTAATAGGTTATTGCAGGGGCATCAGACTCATTTTCACTGGGGCCACATCAGCCTTGTGGTTGCCTTCAAAGGGCCGAATGTAACTTTAGGACTGTGTAAGTGTAACTACTCCTTAACAGGTAAGCGCGAGCTGAGCACCGCGGCTGGGTAGAAACAAGGTGCCGGGCGAGATACAACAAGGTGGAGGGCCGGATTCGACCCTCGGGCCCTATGTCTTTGGCCCGTGTGTTACTGCGAGGATTACATAAGTGGTGCGTGTAAAGCCTGGGTAAGTAGGGAAACATTCAACATGTGTAGCGTAAGTATAAAAGCCCAGAAAACGGGAGCTGCATTTCCCTATGAATGGAAGTGATGACATCTAAGGAGAACTTCTTTGAAATGTTTCTTTTGTTTTAGAATTTTATGATTATAGTTTAATGTATTTTATTTTTTAAAATATAATATATTGCTTATGTGGCTACAGTCGTCCCATTTTTTCCCCCTTTGTTCCCCTCCCCCCGGCATCCCCTTCCCTGCGGCAATCCTCCCACCAAGTTCATGTCCATGGGTTGTGCCTGTAAGTTCTTTGGCTCCCCCATTTCCTATACCGCTCTTCAGAATTTGCTGTTCTCGATAATGTTGGCTCTCAATAACTTTGTTTAAAACTGTTTCACATGGTAATGTACAATAAGTAGTACTTAGAAATGTTTAATGACGGCACAATTCAAACAAACAGAAGAGTAGAGAAAATACAAAGGATCCCCTCTACCCATCACACGGTGTCAACAGCTATTAACTGTGGGTAAATATTATTTCATTTATATGCTCCACTTCTGCTATATCCCAGGTAATTATTTTGAAGCAAATATCAGAAAATACATCATTGAGATATGAATTCTTTAGTGTGTACTCAGTAGATAGGGTTCTTTTATGAAGACAAAGGTAGATGCAATGATGATTACTCTATTGTCTGTCTTGGGTCCTTAAAATAATGGCACATTATACCCCGTGAGCTTTTTAATTTTTTCCATATTTGCTCAAGTGGATGGTGTATCCTTCTTTCTTTTTGTTGTGGTAAAACATAGATAACATAGCCCTGGCCAGGTGGTTCAGTTGGTAGGAGCATCATCCGATACACCAAAAGACTGCAGGTTCGATTCCCAGTCAGGGCACATACCTAGGTTGCCAGTTTGATCCCCAGTTGGGGCACATACAGGAGGAAACTGATCGATATCCCCCCGCCCCCAAATCAGTAAACATATCCCAGGTTTAGATTTAAAAAAACACAGATAACATAAAATTTGCCATTTTACCCATTTTTAGGTGTATAGTTTAATGGCATACAGTACATTTACATTGTCGTGCAACTACACCAGAACTTTCCAATCTTCCCAAACTGAAACTCTGTATCCATCCAACAACTCCTCATTCTTCTTCCCACTGCCCCTGGCAACCAACATTCCACTTTGTCCCTATAAATTTCACTCCTCTGGGTACCTCCTGTAAGTGGAATCATACCGCATTTGCCTTTTCATGATTGGCTTATTTCTCTTAAAATAATCTCCTCGAGGCTCATCTGTGTTCTTGTACGTGTCAGAATTTCCTCCTTTTTGAAGGCTGAGTAATATTCCACTGTGTGTATGGACCACATTTGTTTATCTCTCCATCCATTAATGGGCACTTAGGCCCCTCATCCCTTGTCTATTGTGAACAATGCTGCTATACACGCGGGTGTTCAAATATCTGTTTTAGTCCTTACTTTCAATTTCCAGAATTGGCATTATTGGATCATGTGATAATTATATTTTTAATTACTAGAGGGAACTCCATACCATTTTCCACAGTGGCTACACCATTTTACATTCCCACCGCAGTGCACAAAAGGTTCATACCCTCACCAAACAGTTGTTATTTTTGTTTATAGTCATTAGTGTCTTATGTGGTTTTGATTTTCATTTCTCTAATGATTGAGCATCTTTTCATGTACTTATGTGCATGTTTTCTTTGGAGAATCCAGAGCTTTTAAATGCAGATTAGATTTTTCTCAGGACCTGCATTGGCCTGTGGATGGTATGCCCACTGACATTTCTGTCCAACCAGAATTCTGTTATTATTGTTTGGGCTTCTGAGCTAGCTTCTTAAGAATGGGAGATTATTTAAGTCCTTTCTATTCTTGGCATTCAGGTTTTTAGTTCGACTGAAATTTCAATAGTTGACTCTTTTGGGTGATGGTAGTGCTGAAGCTTATTAATAAAAACTTTTACATAACAGCACATTTAAAAATAAATTCAGTTTTATTGTTTGATTTTATGAAATTGCTACTTTCAGGGCTGTTTGGATAGGACAGGTGGTCCTACATCTCTTAAAGAATCTTGTAAATTCTTTTAAAAAAATTCTAGGCTTTCCAAATTTGAATATTCATTGTCCTCTTTGACTTTTATTTAGTTTTCTCCCTTTTATTTCCAATGTGCTTAATTTTGGATAATATCAGTGAATATAGAGTGTCCACTCTATCCTGAGTGTAAAAAAGAGATATATTTGATTATAACCAGAAAAGTTACTATTCATTTAGATTAGTGTAGAAAGATAGTTTCAAATGAATCTCTCCTTCCCTCTTAAGTCTTGGTTTTATGCAGTACTTTATTCTTTTCCTATTTCTTTCAACCCACGTGAAGATGCCTTAGTGTTAAGACCAAGTGTGACGGAAGGGTTGATGGCTTCAGTCGGCAGCAGCGGACCTGTTGGGAATGGAGGTCCGTTCTCCTCATTGGCTGGCATTGTTACAGCCTTAACTCAAGTGCCGTTCTTACTCTGCAGGTTCATCACAAATGAACTAATTTCCTGGTGCCGTATTCATTTGTTTGACTCAAAGCTCATTGTGACTTTGTAAAACTGTGGCAAACCTCTCTGTCCTTGGTATTTCTTTTCCCCATGTTTTGTGATAATAGCATTCTGCCTTTGCAGCTAGGCACAGGGCCCCTGGAGTAAAGATGACATCTCCCAGGCATAACCATGTGATGTATTCTGGTCGAAGAGATGTAAACACTGAAGAGGTGTGGATAGTATCCGGGAAGTGCCCTTTAAAAAAGAGGGGCCTGTCCTTTCCTTCTTTCCTTTTCTCATTCTCATTGGCTGGAACGCAGCCGCCTGGGCTGGGTGGTGGAAGCTGAGAGTTTCCACCTAAGGGAAAGATCCCTGGTCCTGATGGTTACAGAGACAGCATTCCAACCTGACCTGCCTGCATAAAGTTTTATGTTAAAAAAAAATTACCTCATTCATTTGTTTTAAAATTTTATTTTTCAGAGCAGTTTTAGGTTTACAACCAGATTGAGAGAAAGGGACAGAGATTTTCCAGATACTTCCTACTTCTACATAGGCATCCCCATTATCAACATTACTCATCAGGGGGGTATACATTTACCAAGGAGGAACCTATATTGACACATGTAATCACCTAAGTCCACGGTTTACTTTAGGGTTTACTCTTAGTGTTGCATATACTAAGGGTTTGTACACGTACATAATGACATATGCCCATCATTGTATCATACAGGGTATTTTCACTGTCCCACATGTGCCTTCAAGATATTGAAATTTGGGCTTTCTGTCACAACTAAATTGCATTCTAACCAATTTAACCACTATATCCAATGCCTTTTGTTTTTCAGGGGTGAGGTAGTAGGAGTTCTCAAGTTTTATTTAAAATATGTTTCTTGTTTTATTTTCAATACAACCTATTTGCTCTCTAGGAATAATTCTCGTTTCTTTTAAACAACTTAAGAAATTCTGACTTCAGTTAATTCTGCATGCAGTTCAATTTAATTTTAATATTTTTATTGAACAATTCTTACATACAAGGTAATTTATTAGAAATTTCCGGGGATAAAGAATCAGCAATGATCATACTCTGTCCTTTATCAGCGCACTTTATAGTCCCGAGAATGGAGGATCGACAGATTCACAAGTAATTTCCAGTACATATAGTCCCTTTTGAAACCTAGCATTTGGTCAGACTGAGCCAAGAGGAAGAATGGGCCACAAGGTCAATGCTACATTCCTGCACGGCTTGCCACACCCACAACATGTGTGTGTACTTCGTGTTTGGTTGTTGCATCGTGGTGCCACAACATGTAATGTGCTAAGAAAAATGGTGCATGAACCAGTGGAGCTTCCATGTTGGACTGACAGAATTCCCTGACTTACCCGTTGTCTGTGACTAATTCTTGCTGCATAAATACACTGTGTATAACACACTGTCCATCAAATGGTTATTAAACTTGTCATTGATGAATTGAGGGGGCCTACAACTCGGGGCAAGAAACAAAATTCGTGTGGAACAAGGGTGGTGCAAGGAGAGGAAGAGGAGGAAATAAAGAATGGGCTGGAGAACCCAGAAAAGGGGATGTAGGCATTTTGGGAACCCACTTTATGCCAAGGTAATTTTCATAATGTCCTACGAGGTGAGTACTGGCCCTCCATTCTGCAGATGAAGAAAATGAGGCCCAGCGAAGAAGAGAATTTTGCCTAAGACCACACTGATGGAAAATGGGTGGTGTCAGGATTTGAACTCAAGTCTGTGTAACTCCAAGCTCTGTGTTTTTCAAACCATGCCTGTAGACCTCACTCCTGGATTGGAATATAGAATCCGAAGCCCACGTGTTGTGGGCAGTGGGCTCCCCTCTGTTGCTTTGCAAACTTGAGGCTATCTTCAGGCTCCCTAAAGCTCTTTATTCTCACGTAGAAATGAGCTAGGAACAGCTACTTCAAGGGATGATTGTGACAATTATATATGATAACACGGGGAAATGCATTGCAAATGTCAAAAATGTTAGGCAAGCAACAAGGCGTTTTATTTTCTCACCACAAGACGTCTAGCTCTTTACATCAAAAATGATGATAAATATCAATTTTTTTAAGATTATAAGCTTAATAGTTTATACAGTCATAAGCACAAAAAGAAAAAGAGGAGGGTTTCTGGATGAGGCAGAGCTGTTCAGTTTCAAAGCCAAATGCATCTGCGTGTTCAGAAAGCTGAAGGAAGAGCCATTGGTTCCGGCTACAGAGACTGGGAACAGTGACCGCAGACGCCCAGCTGGCATCTCACTGACCCCTGTCCCGGGGGTTTGGGAGAAGCACTAATGTTCTTGCAGGGTCTCCTGCACTCCGGACCAGCTTTCTCTTTGTTCCCACATTCTTCCTCGTCTCCCACAGAGAGACTTTCTAGGAGTAAATATTTAAAATAATTGAGACCGAACGGTGAAGCGGGGTCTGTAAATATATGTATTTTATAAGATTTGAGGTCTGTCCAGAAAGTATCCCGCCATGTACTGTGAGAAATAGAGACATTTATTGAAGAAGTTACAAGATACAAGAAACATAAACCTAGAAGCTAGGTCTTCATAATACCTAGAAGTTCTGAAAGGTGTGTACTCTTCCCAACTGTCACCTGTGTATTCTAGGTAGGGATGTGATCTCTATCTTAACTTTTTTGTTTTTGAGGAGAATAAAATATTTTTAATCATGTGTGTGTACTTTAATTTATTTCACTGACTTGTTCCACAGGTATAAAATTTCTGAGCAAGGTCCTTTGTAGTTATGGCTTTTGCTTTGCTGAAGCGTCGTCGAACCAAACGGTGTTTGTGAAACCATAATTTTATTATCGCTATTTATGTAGAACCTGCATGGATACTTACTAAAACAGGGAAATACCATGGGCTGTTTTTTTCTACTGAAAGATGAGAAAACTAAGACGCAAAATAAGTAAAAAACTTTGTATTAATAAGTTAATCTAAAACTCAAAATAACCTTTCAATAATCTCACTCGTAGATTATACTTTGATGCAAATATGGTTGACCCTTCAACAACGCGGTTTGAACTGTGCAAGTCCATTTATTTGTGGATTTTTAAAAATAAATCTGCAGCCCTGGCTGGTGTAGCTCAGTGGTTTGAGTGCGGGCCAGCAAACCAAACAACTGCGGTTCGATTCCCAGTCGGGGCACATGCCTGGGTTGCAGGCCAGTTCCCAGCAGGGGACGCACGAGAGGCAGCCACACATTGGTGTTTCTCTCCCTCTCTCCTTCCCTTCCCCTCTAAAGATAAATAAATAAAATCTCTTAAAAAATAAATATGCAGTTGGTTCTCCATATGACTGGGCTTTGTATCCACTCATGCAACCAACTGGGGATGTGAAGGGCCAACATACGAATTGTTCTATGTCCTTTTCATATAAGGAACTTGAGATTCCATGGGTTTTGGTGGGAAAGCCTGCTGGGCCAGCCCTCCGCAGATACTGAGGGAGAATTGTAGTAAACTTTTGGGGGAGCCAGCAGTCACACAAGGATTTGGAACTGTGCAGAGTGGGTGCCCCAACCCCTGCGTTGTCCCAGGGCCAATTGTGGTTTAGCTATTCTTTAAAGATTAGAAAATATGGTGCGTGCTTTAAATAATTGTTAAATTGTCAAGATTTAAGGAGTTAAATCATGACTATTAGGCATAGTAAAAGGTTGCTGCAGTCTCACATTTAAGCAGTGTTTGCAAATTTAGAAAAGTGCCTTTACAGACATTATTTCCTTCTAGTCCTCAGCGTTCTCCTGTGGGAGTTACTGTCTTTACTGTGGGAGGCGGATGAGAAACCTCAGTCTCAGACGCCGCCAAGGTTATGGATGGGGACACGTGAACCGAGGTTTCCTAGCTCGAAGAGCAATGCTCCGTCTCCCAACCCCTGTCTCCTCTCCTACCCCAGCCACATAGCTGTCATTCCGACGACATCTGACAGCCCAGAGGACACTCCTCCAGTTACCACGAGATGACCAACAGTGACTTTTCACATGTGAAGAAACAGATTTGGTGAAGTCATTCTCACCTCTGTAACCTCATCTCACCAACTCAGGGCTTTTCTCTCCAAACCACAGCCTAGTTGGCCTCCTGAGGCCAGGGTTGGCAGAAACCAAGAGAGGCTGATGACGACGATGACAATATTGTAGTTAGTGGATGGCTTTAGGAGCCCCTGGGTCTGCCTTTGTTCATCTGCTCCTGAGATTCTTGCCAAACTTCAACTACTAAACTTCCTCTCTGAGAAAGACCCTTCAAAAAAACAAAACCTTGTTACTTGTTATTCTTTCCACCTCCGGGTATGAAGTGAATTGAGACAGACCGGAGGGCACGGCCTCAGACATCTTTGTTCCCCATCTGGGAATGACACCCTCTGCCCCTCTCAGGAAGCAGTGAAAGCAAAGGCTGGAGGGGAAATGGAGCTATCGATCCAGTCCCTGTCATGTTAGACTTGCTACTGTAGGGTTCAGAAGTTGAAGTACTGTTTTTCTTACTCCTGTGTATGTCGATGGGTGGGGAGGATTCAGAGGCTTTGTTTTGTTGGCATTACAATAAACTCTTCAAAGAAGGCAAGCCAACAATACGTTTCTGCTTCCTGTTTGCTTACGGATTTGGAAGGAAGAGATGTACACCACTATTAAGTTTTCAAAACAGTTTGCACAATTAATTAGGTTTTCTCTGAAAGGGAAGGGTTTCATTGTTGTAGATACTTCGTGAGCAGAGTGTGAAGGGGCTGTGGAAATTGCCTAATTCACGTCTCCCTCCCCAGCCAGTGCCAGAATTTCCTGCCCTGTGTGGCCCGCCTTCACTGGAAGGAGCTCACATCCGCATGGTCAGACACCTCCAAGCAGGAGAAATTAGTTCCTTACCTTCATATGTAATCTGGTTTTCTGGCTCTCTTTCCAGTGGTTCTAATTCATATTTCTAGATTTACATAGAGTGTGTCTAAACCCTCTTTTACAGAAGAACACTTCACCTACACGAAAACATCCATCGTGGCCTCCCCAAGCCTTCTCTTCCCAGGATTAGCGTCCCTGTTTCATTTAGCTCTGTCTCACATGACGTGGCTGCAAGATTCATCTTCCTGCTTGTCAGCCTTCTCTGGACAAACTCTTAACAGGCCGATGCCTCACTTAGCTCCAGGCTTGTGCTTCACAGTTTCCACCACTATGCCTCATATTAGTACTTTGTAAAACTGCAGGGTACTCTATACATGTTGAAAAATCAGTCCCATAAAAATGTAAGGCCTGGGGTGGAGGCGGGGGGTGCCGTGGGTGGGAGGGGATCAGCGTGAAAGTAACCCAAGAGCAACTTCAGAAACGAGGCTGCGGTCTCGGTCCGTTAGTTCCTGGGAGTTCCTGGGCCCCCAAAACTCCTCCTCCCTCTGTGGAACTCCCTGCGTTTTACTGATGTTTCTCTAGGACACCGATCCTTTTTGCTCTGTGCGTTACCATACATCTCTGTGCTGTGTGTGATGATCTTGTAACCACTTTGTGACTCCTTCACTTCAGGTATCTGGATGGGAGCTGTCCTGCTCATTTTGTGTCTCTGTGAAGTGTTGCTGGTCAGGTTTCCAGCTGGCTACTAACATCGCCCGGAGCACTACCCATGAATCGTTTATGTCTGTTTCTCCTGCTAGAAAGACTATGGATTAAGCAAAACTAAAAAGTAAATGCAAACTTAAAATAGCAAAAAGAATTGCTAGATCCCAGATCTACAACTTAGTCTTACAATATGTAAAAGTGAGTAGGTAAGAGTAATAATCGTGGCAGTAATCAGAATATTAATAACAACACCATAATAGTAAAACTGTCTTGTGTCTTAACCATACGGGAGGCATTGCGCTAAGCACTTCACACATACTGTGTAGCTGACTCTTTAAACTATTACAGATTTGAGGAATTTAAGGAACATGCCAAGGCTAAGCTGCATGTGGCAGTGCCAGGATTTTAAACCTGGGTCTTTTTTCAAGCTTGTTCTCTCAAACACTTTATTATTATAATGCAGTAGATTCAATAGATTCTCAATAAAGTTTCAGTAGCGTTTTTCCCCTTCAAAATAAAGCTAAGAGGTTTTGCAATCTTAGTGACGACTTTCAGTTCAGTCAACAAATTCACAATGGGTGAGTGCATGGGAACCCAGGATGCTACCCTCCTTCTTAATTTAGGCTTTTTCCTCTCATCTTAAATAGAGAGTATATGAAGTTGGCAGCAAGTAATACTTAGAGTTTATAATGCCTCCTTAGCTGCCTTTTTTTCTCTCTGCTAGAGAAAACCGTTTAAAAAAATAAAAGGAAAAATCTACTGAGAAAGAACACATTTAATACAGGAATCCTGGAAAAGCCAAACGAGTCAAAGATGGAATGACGAGCCAATGGAAACGATGTTCCCATCTGAATAGAAACAGGCTTTCATTTTGCTCTATGGCGTGGGGCACCCTAGCACTAACCTTACAGTTTCCCTTCTCCCTCACAGGTCTATGGCGTGTGACTTAAACCTCTTCACACCAGGGGACACAGCCATCAGGCATGAGGGCTGCCTTTAGTCAGATACATGTCACCAAGTTTTCAGTGACTTTGTAACCAGTACTTTCTGGTATACAACTGTGAAATTTTAAAATGTCATGTATCATTTGTATCTACATCTCATTCATCAGGATCACACAGGAGACTGGGTCAGATGCTTTCCAAGACTTCCCTGAAGTTCCTAGTGCTAAAGAGTGTCTTTCGTTTATCTAATACTAAGGACTGCACCACGTTGTCCAGCAATTAAGGACCCAGGGGGACCAGCCTTCTGAGTGGTTGTTGATGACTGTTAGCTCTTTTGTGCTCAGATGGAACAACGTTAAAGGGAACATATGGTGTGCTGGCATCCTCAAGCCCGGAGTGGAAGATTAGCCCTTCATTGCATTGTCACGACTGTCGAGGCCCCTGATGAGTGATGTGCACGGTGATGCTGAAGGAGACAGGCATTCTGCCATTAGTGGCGGGCATCCCATACGTCTGAGCAGCTGCACCTGGGTTCTGAAGCCTTTGGACACTTAAAGTCCCTTTTGTAACCAAGTGCATTTTGCACAGCTTCCCATCTTCATTGACAGAGTTCTGTCTTCTCAAACACGCTTTTCTCTTTTTTTCTAATGATACTACCTTTGTTTCCTGCCAAGGTAAATCTGAAACTGATTCTGTGATTCCCTTGATAGCTGTTGATTACATGTGTAACTCACTAGTGGATCGTGGGTATGGAAGGTTTTGATGTAGATATGGGTCGCAGTCAAGCCCTGAAAGCATTAGGGAGTAAAAGACAGCCCCAAAGTTGGCCAGTGAGGAAGGACCCGGGCCTGTGTTTCCTATTAGTTAAGCACATGTATCCTGACTTGGAGTTGGTCCATGAATAGTGGTCTTTTCAGAAGTCTACACAGTTGGGGACACAGTGGACCTGTAGTGCAGTAATTCTACTTTACACGTGGGGAGAGAAAACTTCCTAGATGCTAAGTGATGAGTCCAAGGTTGCTAGCTAGTTGCAAAACCAAGGCTCTGAGCACAGCCACCCCCCACGTAGCAAAAGATGTGAACACGAATAGATTGCTATGAAAAGTGAGGGTGGGCTCTTACATTTATTTTTAATGGCCTGTAAGTGAGTCCACTTTTAGCCAAACACATACACTTTACATTTTTCGTGGCTTCAGAAAAATTTTCAAAAGGGCCATCAATGCAATATTAAATTGAATACATACACAAGTCGTAACCTTTTATATGAATATATCTCCAAATATGTAACTCAAATAAAATTTTTCAAGCCATGTGTTCTTATTTCTGGTTTGAAAAATATGGTCACTTTAGCTTTACAGTCTACGCTATAATGGGATACCTGTACCCGAAGAAACCTTCTATCAAAAACCAGAATTATGAAAGTAATCAGTCACAGGAGAAGTGATACGGAAGAGTTTCAGATCTCTACTCCGCAGTTATTTTTCCCTGTCATCATTTCAGTCCCAAGTGCGGTAAAAACCCCTGTACATGTATGCCGTGAACCTAGACACGTGTAAGCGAGTTTACCCGGGGTGACTTTTAACTTCCGCTCGAGAGCAGCGTCCTTGCACGTTTCCCACCGACAGCACTGCCGGTTTGCGCATTCTCGTCATGCTCGCCCCGACTGACACAGCCTCCGAGGCAGATGCGCTCCGGGGATCTGGCTCGTGATCCCGCGCGCTCTGTCATTACCATAATGACTAACATAATGGAACCCGTGTCACAATTGCTGTCCATCTACTTGGGTTAATTTTGAAAACGGATGCTGTCGTGTTTGCTTCTTGCCCATTATGTGTCATTTAATAAGGGACTCGACAACAAATATGTTTTTGCTCTTCAGGCTCGTTTGTCCTTCTCCTCCACCCTTGTAATACAAATATACAAGAAGATCAAGTCTTAGGGCATTTATCTCTGATGTGGCATGTCCTAGAATCTGTCGCCTTTTCCCTCACACCCCAGGAGGTCTGGCAGTCGTGTCCCCCGCCTGCCTTAAACAGAGGGTGAGGGACTCCCTGCCAGGCACTATAAGGACCTAACCGTACCTACAGATGGATCCTACTGTTGGTTTTCCTTCCCTGGGAATTCCTAGTTATGAACATTTAATGTATCTCTGTAAGTGACCTTATGTTTTTTAAAAATAAAATGTATGGAGAATTTAGATAAACTTCAAAGACATGGTTTAAAAGACCACGATGGAACGAATACAGACAATAAATACACGTGGACTTTGGCAGAGCAGCTGCGGGCAGACGCGGAGAAACGCTCTGACAGCAAAGAGCAGGGCGGAGGCTGAAACCAGCCGGAGGGGGCTGTGCCTTTGGGAAACCGGTGCACCAATGAGGAGGAACCAGATATGCCTGGAAGGCAGGCTGTGCTTTCTCTAATTCTTTCTGGAAGGTCCTGAGAAGAAGGCCGCACACTCAAATGGTTTTCCTTTGCTCCTCACTGAGGAGCTGATGTAACAACATCACTGAGGGGCATCTTTGTCTTCTCCGTCTTTTCTGACTAGTGGTGAAACTGAAGAGGAGAGTCCTCTAGAACCTTCTGTCTGGCTACAAGTCTTAAGGGGGAAACTGAGGTAGCTAGTAGCTCTTTGGAAGCCGACCTCGGCTGGTGGAGGAGGCAAAAGAAGTACTTTGTTGTATCAGCACATCCTTGTTATCCTGTCTGTTAGGTAGTTAACAATGTGACTTGTAGAGCAGAGGGCACACGGAATACTAAAAAGAAAAAAAAGGAATGGTTGTTTCAACTCATCCTATTTTCCCAGACAAATGAGACAATTTATATTTTCCTGTGATGACCGACTTTTATGTATTAGATATTCTCACTCTGTGTGTGTGTCTCTCTGTCAATGCTTGTGCTAATTTAGGGGGGAAAAAGGTAATAGCTTGTGAGCAGGATGCTGTCCTACAACACAAGAGACACATGCATAGAAAATAGCAAATATAAAATCTGTGCGTGATGCTCGGTATCTGCAAAATGCTCTCTGTTTAAAGGTTGCCGCTGACCTAACTGTAAATAAATGACTATGATTTATGAGGATTTTCTGAAGCAGTCAAAGGGTGCATGTGTGAGAAGGCAGGAAGTTTAATGATGAGGCCCCCATAAAATCCCCATGAGGGTAACGAGTGCATGAGTTACAGTATTTGCAGAGAAAAATGGGAAAATGAGTGTGGGTTCCAGAAGACATCTGGAATCCATGTGTTCAAAAGGCAACTGAAGAATCTAAGTTATAAGGAAAAGAAAGTGGTCTGGTTTTCTGCTTCCATATTTATTCTTTTCCATCACAAGTTGTCTCCAAAGCAACGCATTCTGTGTTTAAAATATTAACAATCATAATCTACCTATTTTAAGGGAACAAGCTGGTGATAAATAGCTAGAGAGTTAGTTTACATTTAAAGCTCATTTATCCCCCTATTGAGCCATTGTGCCAGTGTGGGTAACATCATTATTGGGCCGTCATCATCATCATCATCATCACCATCAAGGTTATGTTCATCAGGCAGCAACATTGAGGGCTCTCTGCGCTAACCACTATGTAATCGTCATCGCACTTACTGCTCATAATAACCCTTCGAGACTCTTATTCTACCCATTTTACTCTGAGATGTATGAGGCCTAGAGAGATTAATAGCTTGCTTAAGGCCACATAAGTAGTAAAAGGAAGAGCTGGGCTTTGGACTCAGGCAGCCTGGGCTTTTAATATTATACTGCTTGCCTGTGTGTCTTTGCTTCAGGGGTGTATCAAGAATAGTTTACGTTATGTTATTATGAACTGGGATCTGCTCAAATTATTTGGGCATGTTATGATTGTTGTATTGGAGTTTTGGTTCTGTTTCAGGATAGTTCCAAGGAATGAGACGCTCAGGGTATCAGGACCTTGGACAGCTCTCAGCCCTGCTCTCCAAGTAAAGTCCGGTGCGCTGGTGTGCTTGTGCCCTCTCTCTCTCCCCCTCTCCCTCTCTCCCTCTCTTCTTCTCTCCTCTCTCCCTCTCCCTCCCTCTCTCTCTCTCTCTCAACTGATTGGTCTTCTCCCTTTACTGCCTAGTATGTGCATTGGCCGTCCTTGAGTGAGGGCCCATGTTTCATTCTTATAGGTGGACCGAAGGAGAAGGAGAAGATTGTGACATTGAACCTGATCCCCCAGGCCTGCCCCTTCAGCAAGGGCGGTGGAGGATGCAGGGTCTGACAGGTACCTTTTTGGTTTAGAGGAGGTGAATGATGTGTTTTGAAAATGCATGGCTACTTAAAGGAAATAAATGATCGCAATATCAGTTGGTATTTAAAATATTGTGTTTTAGCCAATACCTGGTGTATTAATTGGCACTTAATATAGCCACAAAAACATCAAGAAATTTTATCGCAGAATCAGGTACTTTCCTTTTTAAATGGTTTTTATTTCTAAGTAAAATATCAGAGTAGTTTGAGGTTTGTACAATACTACATGAGGATAAATATGATATTTAAATGATTAAATTATCCCAAATCCTATGGCTTTGTTTGCTAATTTGATAAGATCCACAGATATTTTCCTTGCTGTCAGAAGAATTTAGAAATTATTTTATTTCCCAGCCCTACCAAATTGATTTCAATCTCTCAGCGTATTCTAAGACTGTGGGTAGCATACAGATGTAAAGTCTGCATAATATTTGTGATTTGGCATTTA
This sequence comes from Carollia perspicillata, assembly GCA_004027735.1. Classification (NCBI taxonomy): domain Eukaryota; kingdom Metazoa; phylum Chordata; class Mammalia; order Chiroptera; family Phyllostomidae; genus Carollia; species Carollia perspicillata. The sequence goes on from PVKM010008204.1 coordinate 26,794, forward strand.
TTTGTTCCTCCTTTGGGAATTCGTGGGTTATAATACCTTTATCTTGCATTTTATAGAATATTTTGCAAGAATGAGGGAAGACTATTGACAATATGTCCGTGTAGCCCTGATACTTAACTGCTCTGTGATGTAATGGCTTAGCGCCTTCAACAGCATCATGCCGCGGTCACCATTTAATGCCATGAGGCCTTAATGTTTCTTCGTGGTTGGAACAGAAAGAATGTCTGAGGGGTTGCTTAGCACCACGGCTCAGTTCGCCCATCAAGGGCAAGGCTTGCAGCTGAGGGTTAGACTCAGGGTGGCTGATACTCATAAACTGTTGAACTTGGATTTATACAAGTAGGATATTCAAACACTGGAATTTCTTTTATGATCATTTTTTATACAAAAAAATAAGTGGCAGGTTAACCACTCTCTGTGTGCATAAAACAACTTCTGATACTACATACAGGGTGAATATAGAGTCAACCATTATCTTACAACACCTGAAACTATTAAATGATGGTAGTGGATATGCGTGATTATGTGGAGAAATGAAATAATCCTTGATGCCTTCTGAATTTATTTTCAAAGATCCTGTCACTCACTTATCATTCTTTATTTGTACACCTACTATGCGGTAGCTACTGTGAGAGGCTTTCAAATGAGTAATGCATGGTAGAGGTAGCCAGAGAGAGAGAAACCAGAAGAGCGAGAGTGTAGAGGACAGACACATTGCCCTCCAGTGGCAACAAGCTGGGCGGGCTCCATCGTGGAGGGTTTTGAATGAGTTGGGTTTAAATAGGTGCAATGGGAGGAAGGTCAGTCCAGTTGAAACGACAGTGAAACCACAACGCAGAGGTGGGAGAGTGCCCTGAATGCTCAGACAGCGACGTGTGGGCTCACGGAGAGGGAGGATAGAGCTTGCAAGGGACATGTGGCTTACTCGTGAATGAGGCAGACTGGGGCCAGTTCCAGAGGCTGGGGCTTTATTCCACCAACAATGAGAGAGAATTGTACACTTTCAATTGGGGACATGTTTTTGAGCTATGTTTTAAGATGTCTAATCTGGCTCCAATGTGTGAATTATACTAGGAAAGATTATTTAGGTTTAGGGTATTCGTTCTAGGCACACTTTATTCTTTAAGATTGGTGGTCAATATCCGATATATGTGGTAATTTTTAGAAATGAAGCAACCACAGCCTCCTGTGTTCATGTTGTTATGTATCCATTCCAATATTCTTTGGTTTGAGGTAACCATTTTAGGAAGAAAGGTTGGAAAGAGTCTGAAGTTGCAGTAGTTGAAACTAACTTGGGATTCTGAAGCGGAACGTCGATTTTTCATCGCGCCTTTGGAAGGTGAATCTGATGTGTCTCCAGTTTCATGCCGTGGAGGGGCACAGGGGTGGATGGAGTGCCTGGCTGCGGTGAAGAGTGACTGAGCTCAGATTCATGGGCGGGGGGGGGGGGGGGGGGGGGCGCTCCGAACTGCTCGGAAGTAGAAAGGGCTCCTTGTGCTCACCAGGCTTTCAATGCAGAGACCCGTGCGTTCCTTTGGGAGACAGGAAGGGCAGTGATGTCAAGTTGAGAGTGAAAAAGGTGACTCTATTATTCAGCAACAATTTGATCCCGAAGAGTTTTTCCCTGTGGTGGTACAATTGAAGGAAACATTTATTATCCTCCCCCTCTCCCCAATATTAGACCTAGGGATTGGATTTGGGAAATAATAAGTTGACGCCAGGTTTAAAAGTCTATAAAATCTGCATAAATTTTCTTTTTCCAGATCTAGACTTCCTACAGTGAAGTCTCCCCATCCTCCACTGTGAGCCAGTGCTAATTAATAATCGTGGGCTTTGATTTCCTCTCTCTGTTAAAGTGATGTAACATTGGGTATTTACATTGATTGTGTTGCTCAGGTGATTGTCCAGCCCAGTCTCTGTTTTCCTTTGTGTTGTAGACACAGGTGCTGTTTAATCTTATCCATTGATGGGAAAAAAAAATCTCGTCCCCACAGCCACACCCCCCCGGGGGCTGGTGTCTCAGTACCACACTCACGACCCTCTACTGTGTTTGTACATTTACCTGCATCTCCTTTGGTCTCTAAGTTTATTGAGAGACGAGAACTATCTCTCCGTTCTATGTTCCAGCACCTAACACAGAACCTGGAACTTCCTATGCCGTCCATAAATGTTTATTGATTCAGTACTGTTAGCAAATTAATGGATCAAGTTTATGTAAATAACTGTGACCCTTTTGAAAATGTCAGAAACACCTCCTTGGTTTGACTACTCCAGTGAAAGAGCCAATCTCTGATGTGAAAGAAGGAACAAAGGTCAACTATTTGTCTAAGTTATGGAAATGTCCAAGTTGCTTGTCGCTGCATGCACCTCTTTATTCAGTAAGTGTTGAAGTCACTTGGGAACGACACACTTTCTTCAGTTACTACAGTGACAAGTGCTTACTGTTAATGCAGAGGGCTTTGCCCCCAAAATGAACATTCCCGTTGTGCTCGGGAGCCCCAGAAGTCTTCCTGGAGAAGATGATGCTAAGTTTTGAAGGAAGCTAGGCATTAGTTCCTTGAAGAACATAAGGAAGGATTCTTAAGATATCAGGATGGGCACCTACAAGGGCACAGAGTTGGGGTCAGCATGATGTTTCAGTGAAGTACAGAAATTAAATTATGAAATATTTATAAAGCTATTCAATGAGTGAAAGGAGATATGATTATTTTTGTCTCTTTTCATTTACCCTAATTAAACATAACACTTTCTTTCTCCAACCCAGTAGTAATACAGGATCATTATGGGAACCTGGACAACATAGAGAAAATCAAACAAAACACCACCTATAATCCCTCCATTTAGAGATACTACTGACATTAATATTTTGGTGTATTTTCTTATAGGTCTTTAAAAATACCAACATTTAATAGTTACCATTAATAGTCATATTTTGGTATCTTCTTGTATGTTTTTCTTTTATGTCAGTGTCTCATAGCTACATTTGATGGATGTAGAACATAAAAAAATCGAAGTCAAATAGCAAAAGTAATAAATCATCATTAAACAGCTTTTCAAAATAATTTAAAATATTTTATTTATCTATTTATCTCTTTATGTTGTTGTTCTGTCACAGCTGTCCCAGTTTTCCCCCAGTTGCTCTCCCCCACCCCACACAACCCCGACCCCCAGGGTCAGTCCCCACCCTGTTGTCCATGTCCGTGGGACATTTATACCTTCCCTTTGACTAGACCCTTGCCCCTCTTTGCCCCCTTATCCCACTGCCCCCCTGGTCACCGTTAGTCTGTTTCTCTTTTCCATGCCTTAGGTTTTATTTTGCTCGTTGCTTTGTTTTGTTCATTAGGTTCCTGTTATTTTAGAAAGGGAGAAGAAAGTTATCATTTATTGAAAACCTGCTAGATTTTTCATGTCAAGTATGATCAGTCAACTAAGTTAAAGTTGCCAGAGGGATTCAGACTAGGATCTCTAGAAGATAAAAATGCCTGTGGGCTGCCCTGTCCACAGAAGTTCCTTGTTGCAGCTTTGGCTGTTCACTTAATCATTTTAACAATCTGATGAATCATTCAGAAAAAATCACAGATGACCCACATGCTCTTCCTTTGATCATCTGTTTCTGTTTCTGTGTTAAAAAGTCAAAGGTTATGCATTTTTAAAGGGTTAAGCCTATGCAGTCTTTTATAAATCAGGCAGATAATTGAATAACCAAAAACTTACTGCTTTATAATCATTTAAAAATAATACAAATTTTGATTATTTTTGCTTTTAAAACAATACTGCCATACTGAAAGCTCTCATGACAGAAAGACATAAATGTTGGCAAATGCTTACATTTTTATGAAGTAAAAATATTTTGAAATGCCATCAAATATAAGATCTGACTTTTTAAGGTAGAGAGCTCTTTGAGGCTAGCCATGTGATAGATACATCCCAACCAAGTCTTAGTTTATACTAAAATGCGAAAGGTTATAGATGTGTTGAATTTGATCATAATTTTATTGTCAAAACTGAGATACTGCCATGTGGGTGTGACATTTGGATTCCAATATTGATTTAGTAATTGTAACAGATTGTCTATATATATGTATACATCTTTATTTCCCTTTTCTCTCAGAATTATTACTCTCTGGTTATACACTCTGAGTGGCGGGATCTATGTCTGTAATGCACAGGCAAATGTATTATTATGCAAGGAATAAATGCCATGCTCAGGCTGTCAGTTGGGAAGGAGAAATGGGGTCATGTATCCCGAAGGCAGGAGATGGTGTTTATGTGGAATACACAGAAAAGGATTTAGTTTGCACTAGGAAGCCGAGCCCTTGAAAGGGGATCTCAGAAGAACTGGGATGGCATCCGAATCAGTGTTTGCTGCCAAATACTGTCTGGCAAAGGATATGATGATATTATTGCCCTTGTAAGTTGCACTCGGAACCTAAAAATATATCTGACAACTACAACGAGATGCAAAAGTCTACAACCTCGATGATCCAAGAAGGTACATTGATAATGTCAACAACCGAGACATTTATTCCATGGTATTTTATAGAGGGTGCGTACTTTGGTGTGCGGCTAGCCAGTGGCGGTCTGTCCCCCACACACCTGTCATTGGAATCTGGGTGGCTGCCAGTGTGGCCCTTGGAGTGGTGAGTTCTCAAAGTCCGGGGTCTGATTCAGCTGGAGGGTTGATGGCAGCTTCCCTCAGGTACATTGAGAGATGCAAAAAGCAGGTCTTCCCCTCACATCTGGCTCTGGGTTATCCTAACAAGTTGTATCCTGGAGACCAAGCCGCAGTGGTGTTCTGGAGCTGACTTGGGTCATTTCACAACAGACAATTGTTAAACTCTCCGAAAGCTGCTGTGTTGGTTGTTGAACACAGCCATTATTAAATATTAAAGGATATAAGCTTACAGTTCAATAATTTATATTGAAAGTAGATAATAAATACTCAGAACTCACCGTTCTGTAGTCATTTTTCTGTATTTCATTTTTATCTCGGCCCTTAGGGTTATTTACATCTTGTAAATAAACCCATCTTTTCTCAACTGTGGGCTCCATATCGTACCTCGGAAGCTTGAAGTCAGTCGTGCTGGAAGTATTTACACCGCGGAATTCTGCAAGCTGTACAAATCAGTGCTTGCCTGATTGTTTTATTAACTATCTAGACTGCTATTCCTATTCTCTTTCCCCCTTGAGGGCAGTTAACTTTGTCTGGATTATTCATGGGTGTGTCCCCAGTGCCTAGAATGGTGCACAGTAGGTACTCACTGAATAGTTTTTGAATAAATTAAGATCAAGCAGGAAAATTTGTTAAGTGATTAGAGAATGAAAGAAAAATCTCCCTATAGTCAGTAATCTAGGGATCTTAATGCCCTAATCCAGTGTTCTTTGTGAGGCTTAGAGTGAATAATATAAGGAAGTACTGGTTGTGGTGAAGTTCACTACTGAAACCTTTAATTTTTTGAAGTTCCAATGTTCATCTGTTTGCCCATGAGAAGAGAGGCTCAGAGCAGTGACCAGTTGGCTGCTGCTACATATCTGCTCCTCACAACTGTCAGGGCAAAGCGAGCCAGCTGGCTTTCTCTTAGGTTTTCTGGGGTTTTATATTCCATTTTGGGGACGCATTTCATGGAAATTCTGCCATAGTACTCATTGGAAGTCACACATGTGTTTCAACAGAATTGACCTACTAGGGAGCAATTTTATATGTGGTGCAGATTTCACATTTATCTGTGCATGAGTTCACCTGTGAAGGCATGAAGAGCACTGTGCCAAGCTGAACCGAGTCACACAGAAATACACGGGATGCCCACTTCCCAACCTTGACCGTCGCCCTCACAGTGCAGGCCTGTGTCACGAGCCACACCAACCTCCGTCCGGTGTTAAAGAGTCTCCAGTTTCAAAAACCCTCTTTCCGCCACTTCCCAGTAACTCACAAGTTGTAGCCCACGCCCTGCCCACCTCCATTAGCCAACAGCAGATTTTTTAAAAGATAGAGATCATGTATTTCTCAAGAAGTGGACATGGGAAAAACTTCTGTGGTTGTTTTGAGTAGGTTCGTATCTTTGTTCCTCATGTTTTACAGATGAAGTTCTTGAGTGTTGGGTCCTTCACTACGTCTTTTCCCTCTAAATTCTGTGATTCTTATTGCACAATTTTACCTAGGGCATAATTTTTAGGAATACCTAAATTATGTCATGGCAGAACGAGCTGTGTTTTCAAAAGGGACCAGCAAAATATCTACTATAAATAGTACCTTACAATTGTCTTATGCTTTGCAACCTGTAATTTACATTTTTATCTCATTAAAAAATTTTTCATAACTATTCCTCAAGGAAGATAATCAAAAGTAGAGGATCAAAACCTAAAAGAAGGTTAGGAACCTTGAAGAACCTTGTGGGGGTCAACAGTCAGTCCTTGTCAGCACTGCAGTCACACGCAAGCCTCTGCCTCCCAGGCCGGCTCTCGTGCCCCCCCTGCTCCAAGGACTGATGCTGGAGGGTGCCAGCTCATCTCTCTGATCACCGCCTTGCTACAGTGTATGCCGTATTTCTCTGTGGGAAAATTATTTCTGACAGCCAAATGAGCACCTTTGATTAGGCAGTCAATTTAAAGAAGCCACAGAAATGTCTTAGATGAAGGATATTTAAATTGCAGGTTTAACAACAGGTTGAATAGGAGAGAGGACAATTTGAGTTGGGAGAGGGACGCCTTTAAAGGCCAAGGGAGGATGAATCGCTGGTCAGTCGCTCCTATGAGCTCTTTTCCATGGGCAGTCATTGGCTCTCAGAGAGTGTTATGATGCATTGATTTTGTTCTGGATTGGGTAACCTTGACTGTAATGGTAAAAAAGGACACATTCTTGGCTTCCTGTGTTGTATGGCTCTTTCTCTCTCTCTCTCTCTCTCTCTCTCTCTCTCTCTCTCTCACACACACACACACACACACACACACACACCCATTCTTCATCCAAGTCTTAACTTACACTGTTTCCGAAGATAAATATACTTAATGGAAAATGGTTAACTTGATTGGATTATAAGATGGCTGTGCTACCAGGAGCCAATTTCTCCAGTTCTCGACTTCTTTCTTAAAGGGAAGAATGATCTCAAGTGTTGGTTTCTTGCTCTCGTTAGAACCAAAGTTACTCCTTTGTTGGAAAATTATCTACCTTTTAGACACCAGGATGTCTGGTGAAGACAGCCTGGATGAAGACAGCATGTTGCCTGGCTTGGCTTTAGTAACTCAGTGGCATTACTCACAGGTCAACATTAATGCCGCTTTCGGGCTGACACATCTCTTACATTGTTGCTTTGGAATGCGAACATATTTTTGTGCGTGACATCCATCACCCATTGTGTTACCACTACACTCACTGAAGTTCTTCAGGATGCTTCTGCCAGCGGGGCAAATGGACTCTTTTAAGTTCCTGCGAAGCTGAGCTGTTACACGGAGGCATCCGTGGTGATCGTGACTCTGTGCTGTTTCAATCCGCACGTTCAGGGCACTGTTGTAATAGGAGGTTAATTCGAACATTTGCATTTTGCGTTGCCACCTGTGCCAGAAAACAAAATGTCATGCAATGTGTGTCCTCTTCCTAAATTTCCACAGAACCATTCCTCCTTTCTAGGGAAAGGCTCTGTGAAGCATGATATTATAACCGTACTCCTCAGATCTCTGGTGTTATACTGACTTGATCACGTGTCACATTCTAGTAAGGTTTTAAAGGGTGAGTTTCTTGTCTGAATCATCTGTGTCCAGTGGCGAATGTCAGGTGCCTACGATTTTAATGCCTGATTCCATGGTGCTTAAATAATGTCTCTTGCTCGCAGGCATTTCTTCGCTCCAGCCAACGGTGCGACCAGGGTTGATTGAGTGATTTCCGTTCCACGGGGACTCCTTGGGTGGTTTACTCTTGTCGTTTTCTATCGAGTGCTCGCACACCCTGAGTGGTACAGGAGAGGCTGTGGAAAGATAAGCAAATGAAGTCAAATGCACCCTTTCAGAGCCCCGTGTTTGTCCATGCGCTCACTCGCCCATTAATGCCACGCTGACGTCGGTGGTGACTGGCCTCGGTTTCGAGAGGCCAGTGGAGGCTGAAAGGACAAAGGAGGCCTGACCTTATAAGAACCAGTCTGTGCAACTTAAATAATTCCAGATCAGCATTAGCTAGCTTTCCCTTAATAAATCGTTCTTTCTTCCCCTTGCTGGAACGGACTGTTTTCTCCTGTGTGCTTTGGGCTCAGAGGACCCACAAACAGGCCTGGAGAGCATGTTGTATAAAGCAGCCCAGAGGCACGACCAGATCTACCAGATTAGGGATACCTGCGTCCAGGCCATGTCAAAGAATACTTAGCAAGTGTCTAGCCCGCGCCCTCGGAAGTACTCACATGACTGAGCACATCTGTTCTGGGATGGGTCTCCTGGGAAATAGACCAGCTGGTAGAGGCAGCTGGCTCTGTCCCTCTGTCGGGCTTGCTTGTCATCACACAGGGCAGATGTCTACTTCATCCAGGGGCTTCATACACCTTAATGTTAAAAAAAAAAAGCTGCTTTGCCCATCCCAATTTTCCTTAGCAATTGGCAAGGTAGACAAAACTGAAATATCAGAATATAGCTGAGGTTTAAACTGATACTTTGATCGTTCTATTTTATTTATTTTTTAAAAGGATTTTATTTATTTTTAGAGGAGAAGGGAGGGAGAAAGAGAACCATCAACATGTGGTTGCCTCTCTCACGCCCCCTACTGGAGACTTGGCCCGCAACCCAGGCCTCTGCCCTGACTGGGAATTAAACCTGCAAACCTTTGGTTCGCAGGCCAGCACTCAATCCACTGAGCTACACCAGCCAGGACTGATGGTTCTATTTTAAATTCCAAAATGGAATTGCAGCTATTTTTGCCCTCAGTGGACTGTGAGTGGTTGGACAGGGAGGCCAGGCTGGCCTTGCTTCTTCATTCTGGTCACTCTGTCCTGGGCTGCGGGCTAAAGAAAGCACCCAGCGCCTCCGCACTCTCTCTCTGCATCTCCCTGGCAACTGCAGTCACACCGTTTCTACTGGCAGCATTGTCTGAAACAGACCTTGAAAAAGAATCAAATTCATTGTGTTCTAAGTTCTTCCTAATCCCCTCAGGTAAGGATGTATGAAATCACTAGTTGGCATGAGATGGAAAGCTGAGTATAAACACACAGCTGAAGTGCTCGTTGAACACATTCCCTACTGCTGCCTGTGTCTGTACCTTGAGGCCCAGGGCAAGTGTGACTTCCACCCAGGATGCCCACTGAAGGCCCTGGAGCTTTAAATCAGCCTGTCTTCAGGAAGGACATCCGGTTCCTTCAGTAGCTCATTCAAGAATATGGACCGGGCAGTGGTGAGTGTCAGACAGGGCAGGCGCTGGGAGACATGGCAGAGACACAAAACAGCTAAGGATTCTGCCTCTGAGGAATTTCCGTTCCAGCGCAGAGACATCCGTGTCTTGACATAACTCATGATAGCGCCTAGCGAAAGGCCTGCTGTGGAATGGCTGATAAATGACTCGTTCTTCATCTGTTCTTATCGTCCCCTTTTTCTAGAGTTTATTTCCCAAAGGACACCGACGTCTTTTAGTTGGTTTGAATGAATAACTGAAGCCCTTTTAGCAATTTGTTGAGATCTATTGGTGAGTTAATAGAAATATATTTGAAAGGCCCCTTCTCGGCCTTTGCTCAGTAGGAAGTAGCGAGATAATTGATGCACTCCAAACAGGCTGATGCTTATTTTTAGACAATGTGCATTTGTTATGTGTCTCCCTTGGCAGTTGGCTACACCGAATTTCCATTAGAATCTCCTTTGGTGGGGCATTATTAATAGGTCAATGAATTTAATAAGTTTTCCTTTAACCACTTTTAAATTCATTAGGATGGAGCAGAGAGAGTGCCCTTTTGGGGTCCGCTCGTAATATTTTGGATGTTCTCAAGATCCTCCGTAGATGACTTATTCAGTGAGTTGCGAACAGGGATTGGACAGGAACAAGAACGTTTCCTATGGTCACATCTGTAACAAAGCTTAAAAAATACTGTCTAGACCACGAGGAACACAATAGAATCTTTCAATAAAAACCTATTCAAGCAAAACACCACACTCAACAGGTGAACAAATACTGGTTTTCCTGCCAAGGGCTTTGATTTCATTTTTCTGGCCTTTCTCCTTTATAAAGCATTTCATTACCTTGTTGTTAATGTGCTTTAAGAGGGTATGTGGGATGACCAGTCACTTTGGCTGGTTAACCTCTTCTGTTTCAAACTAGATGCCTAGGTGTGTGTGAGCAAGAGAGAGGGAGGGAAGGAGGGAGGGGGGAGAGAGAGAGAGAGAGAGGGAATGGGAATCATGTTTTATTATAGTTACTTGGAAAATGTATTAATCGGTCGTCTCATTTTTCTGTTCTGAATTCCATGCTCCAAGACCCATAAACCATTTTCAACCTTATTTACACAGGTTGGTCACCTCTTTACCTGTTTCTCCATTTATAAAAAAGAGTGGACAGAGTGCAATTTGTCAGAAGACCTCTGAAGCCCATCCAGTTATAAGACTATGTTATCCTTTTTTTAAGTGCCTCAGGGGAAATGTCGACCCCAGGTTTGTTGCACGGGGCCTCCAGCACCCGAACACGCTCGCTCGTGCCGGCGGCCCTGTCTCAGCCTGTGAGAGCAGGGGGGTGGCTGTGCTGGAGCCGGAACTAGAAGGCCAAGACTGAAGATAACGCAACCGAGCATCAGCTTTACAGTGATGCTCGTCTCTCCCATTACATGTTTTTTTTTTTTTTAATAATAAGCAAAAACTAGTCAGTGGGGTTAGAAGTGCTGGAAAAAACATATACTGTATGTTTGTAAATGATTTCATTATAACTTGGTGAAGGAAACCTTCCAGTGAAAACAGTTAAAAACTCATAAAAGAATCAACTGGAGGAAACATGAAATGTCTTCAGAGAGATCAGGCAATTTTATCACTTATAAACAGAAGGTTTGGAAGTTTTAAAGCCTTTATCTAATATAATAGATGAGGCTTATTGTAAAATTTGGCTGTGAGATAAAGGAACAACTCTTTTTGACAGATCAAGAGCATTACGGCAGACTATAATCACTACAATTAGTCATTGTGTTTTAATTCATGACATACCTAATTGTAGATAATAACAAAGCGCTCAGTTAAGGAGGTACGTCTTTGACACTGCATTCCCAAGACCTCATCCAACCTCACATATTTGCAAATAGATGGTTTTCTTAGACTTCACTTCTTTATTGTCAGGCTGCCACGCTTTCTTTAATGTTCTCTACCATCTTTCAAAAGTAAATAACCGTACTGTTATACTAACTGCACATTTCATGGTAAGTATGCAGCCCAGAGCTGTGTTAACATAGGAGACCCGGATGGTCCGTTGTCCCCACACACCTCGCTCCCAGCCCTGCCTCGCCGTCCTGCTGACTGATTTGCTTTCATACCCAGCTAGCAGTGCCCAGAACTCAAATTCCTGTCTCAGCCACCTTACAAACGTTAACCACTAGGCACCTCCTGGACCACTTACAAGAAGCCAAGCCCACAACTCCAACCCATTGAGAACTTTTTTTGGATGTACGGCAAGACACATCTAGGATCTGATGCTCCTCGTCACTTTCGGGGTTACGCCCTGGTCTTCCCTGTGACTGTGGCTGTCCTGGGTCTGGGAAACACCTGACTCATCTCTCGCCTTCCACACGGCCTCTGCAGTCTTTTTTTTCTGCATAGCAATCAGAGTGATCCCATTAAAATGTAAATTCACTGGATGGCTGATAAATGAAAAATTCTCTTATTGGTGTATTCCAAATAATAAACGAAGAGTAAGTGATAGAATGCGAAATGTTATCATTTTCAGATGATCACCGAAAGTCTGTCACAACCCCCAAATAAAACCTAGCCTAGTCTGCATTATTATTCTCCTGATGAAAGTATTCTTTTTACATCTGTGAAGGACTTTTGTCCAAAAAACTGACCCTAAATCTGAGCAGGCCACTTGATCTCACTGCCAATTTCTAGGAGACAAAAGGACATTTTAAAAGAAACCGCAGGCATGCCATCAGCAAAATCGAGACACTGGAGAACTCCACAGGACAGACGACCCCATTTTTTCAATAACAAGAAAAACAAATGCAAGGGAACAAAGAGAGATTCAAGACCTTGTGGGTTAAAGGAAGCTAAAGAGATAGCAGCGGATCACAAAGTCTAGATCTTATTTTGATCCCTATACAAGCTTACAAGCTAAAAAATTAGAAGTTTAGCAAGAAACCATGACCACTGACTAGACATCTGATGATATTTACAAAGCATTGTTAGTTTTTCCCATTGTGAATCAGAGGTGTGATGGGAAATGTTTGATCATTGGACCTTCAGAAATAAGCACCCCGAATTTAGTGTTTGTTGATGCCCACGTATTCTGTGGTGATCCCTCCCCAACCCCCGCTCACGGCCAATTTCTGGTGGTCAACTTGAAGTCAGGGACCCCTGAGTGGGAAGACATGCACACACAGGTGTTTGCAGGTCACACCAATGTGGGCTGCTCCAGGGTGGGGTGATTATGATATTGCATTGATGTTTAAAAAATGGCATCTGTCTTTTGACCTACTAGAATATTTATGGTCAAATGACGTTTTCTTTGAATTTATCTGGGCTAGGGTGAGGTAGGGAATAAAATGAAACAGTATTTTAGACCGTGTCATAGATATACTGGGGTTTCTTAAACATTTTCCTCTACTT